>CAUYUJ010014581.1:232742-347742 GCA_963575745.1 Prorocentrum cordatum | reverse complement strand
TGGCGTTGGCGGGCACGGTGCTCTTCCTCGGGAGGGTGCTGTGGCGAATGCGGTGGAGATGGCGGACGACCCGTACGTCTTCGACTGCGTGCTGCGTGGGCGGTGACGATGTCACGAGTTTTGCTGGGGATGAGGTACACGTGTACTTCGACTGGGAGCCCTGTGATGTGAAGTACTACCCTGGGGTCTGGGCAGGTACTGAAGATCGTCAGGTTCTTGATCCACGAGATCATGTACACCACGTTTTTGATCAGCATGATCATGTACTCCACGGTGTTCAATTTTGTGATTTTCCAGAACGAGATTGCTTATCCTCGAGGCCCACGTTGGGGGACGAGTATGACGAAAGAAGCCATACTATGAGCAGGGTGGCGGCTTGTGCGAATTCCACAAGTGGGAGCCCTTTGACTACATGGAGCGCGCTGCCAGTCGACCCTCTCCTTGGGGGAGGCGGCAAGGGCGGTGCAAAGAAGACGACGCGCCGATCGGATCAAGCCTCAGTTCTCCAGGGTCTGGTGAGGGCTGTGAGTGCGATCCAACAGCACATCGGGCTGCCGCAGGAGTCCCCTGCGACGGCGTGGCAGGCGCCCCCCGCCATGCGCGCCGAGAAAGCCAAGCCCAAGAAGAAGAAGGTCAAGTACACGGACATCCAGATCATCGAGCGCCTGCGGAGTCTCATCGGGCATGTGGACACCGCCACCGGCGCTCAGAGGCAGGCCATCACGACGACGGTGGTCTGCAATAAGCTGCGGGAGCTCATCACCACCTTCAGCGAGGCCAAACCTGACAGCCCGCTGGAGGAGGCGACGACTACCACGACGCCGACAACGACGACGACGGAGCGATCGGTTGCGGAGCCCTGGGGGACTGCGGCCCTGGTAGCCGCGGGCCAGGCCCGCACCAAGCTGGAGACGAACACGGACCCGCTGATCATCTTCTCTTCGACAGAGGCGGAGTTCACGGCAGCGGAGCAAGTGAGACGAGCATACGGCAACAGGACGGACATTACGCATGTGGTTCTGGATGCATCAGGTGAAGATTACGTACTCCTCCATGGGCCGAAAGGCCCAAAGAAGATGAAGGCCCGCATCGTATACCACGGAGAGCGCGCTCCCAGGAGAGCGGGCCTCGACGCGGCCATCAAGGACGACGAGGTGGTGCAGCACGAGAAGCTGTCCCTCGTGAGCTTCCGCATCACTGTGGTGCAGGAGATGACGGACGAGACGCTCTACCACCAGATCTATAACCAGCCCCAGGCCTTGCCGACGGTGGCGTTGGGTGAAGTGACAGCGGCTCAGATTGTACGTACGCGGGGTGCTATCGCATATGAGGCCGAGACGACTTGTGTGGTCACGGTCCCCAAGAGTTTCGAGGTAAAGGTGGGTGAGATCATGCCGCCACTGGGCTGTTTTATCATGAAGCAAGCATCGACGACGCCCCCAAAGTGGTTCACACAAAATGAGGAGGAGACGCCGAAGGATTATCTTAAAAGAGTTTGTGGGTTGTTGAAAGAGCAGCGGAATCTGATGGTATATCGTCCATATGGTCGGGCCAAACTTGGCGCGACTACGCAGATCAATGCCCCTGGCATGCTCGAGCTCACGAAGTACTACATCAAACATGCTCTCCCGACCTGGGCGACGCCACAGCTTGTGGCGGATTGGGCTACGGAGAGAGGGTTCCTGCGAGTTCAGGAGCCAACTAGAGCTGGGCCGAGGGCCTGGCTATTCTATGCTGAGCCGCCCCAGGGTGTGGTGGCGGCGAGTTTCTCCTTCAAAAGTGGAGTGTTGGTGACCAAGGCTGTGAGACCTCAAGTACCAGCACGACAGAAGCCGAAGGAGGGTCCAGCACCTACGACGAGGAGTGCGTGGGGTGCGGCGAAGCCGAGGATCCAGAACATCGATGACGAAGCAGGGGGGCAGGCAGCCTCGACGGCCGCGCCAACTGCTGCGCCGACTGCTGGAGCATCGACAGTCACGCCGACCAAGGATGAGGTCAAGACCGAGGCGAAGGAGGAGACCAAGGTCGAATCAAAGCCAAAGTTGCAGAGAGGTGAAGATGGCAAAGCAGTGGGCAAACATGTGACACCATATGCTAAGTGGTTCAAAGTTGTTCAGTGTGCAGGTGATGGAGATTGTTTTTTTTATATCGCTGCAGGTCGCGGCCTGCATCATGTTGCTCCGAGCGGGCGAGTGCCGCCCATCAACGCCTTCGAGCCGAAGGGCCCGATCCAGGGTCACCTCCGTATGTCGGCGCAGAGGGCTGGCTTGAAGAAGGCGTTCGGCGCGACGAAGCTGCAGGCGGAGTACCACGGCACAACGGGGAACCCAGCGGGGGCCCTGGCGGTGAGGTTACTGGCGCATGAGGCGAAGACGGATATTTATATTTGTTGGGCAAAAGATGCGAATGGCAAATGGATATTGTACGGACGAGAGCCGAACTCCAAGATGAAGAAGAAGGAGATCTGGTTGACCCTGGAGGACCAGCACTACCAGTGGCTGGAGCCTCGAGCAGGCATCCAAGACCTGCCTGAGTATCAGAACACGTTACGTCTGTGGCGTGACCAAGCTTTCCCGTACCCCCAGCACGGCTTGCAAGGGAGTGGTGAGGGGGATGGTGACGATGCTGATATGTTATCTCTTCTTGGTCTGCACAGTACACCGACAGCACATTCAGGTGCCATTGCGAGTATCCTGGGACTGGACGAGCGTGCGGACGAGATGCGTAGTATTCTGGGCTTAGAGTCTGGTGGAGCTGAAGCTCTGGCGGAGGAAGCTGCAGGAGACGATGATGATGCATTCAAACAGTTTTGGTCTTGGCAAACTGGTGAATACTATAAGTGTGATAAGTGTGGTTGGGCGCCTGACACGTCCGACAGAGTGATGATGGGCAAGCGCAAGTACAACTCCTTGCTCAGCGTACAGGCGGACAGGCACTGGAGGAAGTGCCAGGGCAAGCCTGCGCCTAAGATCGGGAAGATCGTGCACTCGCAAATCTCCCAGTTTCTCGCCAACTCCGCCAGGATTCGTGAGAATGTACGCCAGCGTGGGTGTGCCAAGCATCTGTTGTGGAAGGCAAAGCTACCTATCAGTATTCAGGAGGCTGTGTGTGAGTATGATCCTCGTACGGTGTTGACGATCCCAAACTCGACGAAGAACTACACGGCCTACAAATGTACTCGGTGTGGCATCCAGAGGGCGCTGGGGCAGGCGCCTTGGAATATATGCAGTGGGAGACGCAATAAAGTTACGCGGAAGCAGTTCTTAACAAGTACGGTCGGAGTATCACGTATGCGGCATTACTTTGAGGAGGAGCAGAAGCGCATCCAGAAGAAGAAGGCCAACTTCGGACCTGACAAGCGTGAGAAGAGAAGGAAGTATTGGGCCGAGTACTCCAAGCGGCCCGAGCACAAAGAGAGGAAGCGGATCCAGAACCAGAAGCTGGACAAGAGGAGGTTGAGGAGTGGCCCCGAGCGCGAGCGCTACCTGATCCAGAAGCGCAAGCGCGGGAAGGAGGCCTGGAAGAAGAAGGTTGCTGCGCGGACGACGTCGGCCTCGGCGTCAGCGTCTGCGTCGAGCCCGCCATGCTGAGGGTGCCCCGACCCCCGCGACCCGCTCCGCGGGGGTGGGGAGGCACCGGCAGTGAGCGGCCAGATGCGCTTGGCCACGATCAACGTCACCGCTCTGAACGCCGCCAGGCTGGAGGAGCTGCTCACGCACGACGACCTGAAGGAGGTGGACTTCCTGGCCCTGCAGGAGGTACGCCTACATACGGAGAAACCACGGTGGGCGTCAGCTACGGCTCAGAGACTGGGTTGGAGGTGCGCTGTCAGTGTACCGCCTGGAAAGAATGCGAAGTCTGTTACTATGCAAGGGGGGGCTGCTTTGTTTTGGCGACCCCGCGTTGGTGGAGTCAAAGTTTTTCGATCTGAGAGTCACAGGTACATGGGCGTACGTGGAGCTTTTGGTACGATTGTATCTGCATATGGACCCGCGTCGGTCCCAAGTACTGAATGGATGGATGAAGTGTTTGATTGGACCAAAATTATCGCTGCTGGGAAGCCCTGGATTATCCTTGGGGATTTGAATTGGAGGCAGTCATATCAGCAGCGTGTACCAATCCATGCTACCGTATGCCAGATGACAGCGCCGACGACACTGGCGGGAACCTTTCCGACCAGAATCTGTGCGTCGGGTGTCGCTGTTCAGCATATCTCTACGGTCTTTGTGCAGGGTATCCCTTGCCATGGCCTGGTGTTGCGCACGACATCCTGGAGTGCGATGGTGGGTCCCACGACGAGGTTGAAGCGGACATCTGTTTTTGAGCTGGATCAGAATACGTTGGTCTTACCTCAGGATGTTGAAGTATTGCGGGCAGATGTGGATCAGACCTTACCTATGCTGGGGAGGGCCCACACGATGACGCAAATATGGACACGCTGGCACGCACGGGCCAACCGCGTGATGGAGCTGGGGGTCGAGTCGGGCATACTCATACGAAGTGGGGGCGCCGAGTGACCCAAAGGATCGAACCCTGAAGAAAGGCCTGTTGCATCCACTTCGAAGCGCAGGCCGAACGAGCCCATCATCTTGTCCAGGCTGAAGAGGTTGGGCCGAAGCGTAGCAGAGCAGTTGAGACGGAGCCCACCGAACGTGAAGTTGGATGGCCATCAGCTCGGCGTGTTCATCGAGTACTGCCTGCGGCATGTTATTGACAATGGGCGTGCTGGATTACCGAGTTTTGGCCGAGCACATGATCGAGTATCTGATGCGATTGCTAAGCTGGAGCGCCGTCTGCGGGCGGAGGATAGTTCATCATGGAAGCAGATTTTTGCCAAAGAAGTTATTGACCCTGAGTGGTGGAGAGCAGCGAGCTCAGTCATGCATGACCCGACGGAGTGCCCTGCCTTCACAGCCGATGACATGTCTGAGGAGTGGCGCAAGATCTGGCGCCCCGAGGGCTTTAACGGTGAGGCATGCTCGACTTCGTGGGTGGAGCATGCTCGGCGGATGCGTCGCCCCCTCCCTCGGAGTAAGGCCCAGGCGGGCTGGATGCCGAGCTGGGAGCAGCTCCTGCGGGCCATTGCTCGTGGGAAAGGAAGCGCTGGCTATGACGGCTGGACAGCGCGAGAATTGAAGATGATGGCCGTGACGTTCGAGTTCCCGGTGCAGGAGTTGCACGACCTCTGGCTTGACACGACGAAGTTCCTCGGCGCCAATGGCATGTTCAAGACTGTCCCCGTGGAGGAGAGGTCCGAGGATGTGGTGAGCTTGCAGAAGTTACTTTTCTCTTGGAGAGTTGTGGGTATCCCGAAGAAGCGCGGAGCATCCCGACCGATTGGGGTGGCGAGTGCACTGTTGACAAGTTGGTTGACAGCATGTGAAGAAGCATTTCCCTCCCCGCAGGCAGCTCAGTATGCCTGCAAGACGGAGTCATCAGTGTGTCAAGCTGTGTGTAGTTGGCTGAAGGCGTGCATCACCGCTCAGACGGGCATGGGGCGTGACCTCAGCAAGTGCTACGATCAGGTCCCCCACGAGGTGGGGATTGCGTCGCTCCATGCTGCAGATGTGCCATCGGACCTGGTGGCGGTTTCTTTTGCTGCGTGGACGGGGCCGAGAAGATGTCAGGTGGCCGGTGCTCTTGCCAAGGAGGAAGTGTGGCCATCTCGAGGGCTGGCGCAGGGCGACTCCTGCGCGCCCAAGGTGCTCTGCTCTGTCTTGGCCCCGTGTGAGCAGTTCTTGTTCATGGACGATCGCTCGTTGGTCTGCGAGTCGGACCAGCAGTTACGCAACGACATCGACACGACCGACCGTTTCGACCTCGAGACGGGGGCCGTGGAGAACAAAGGTAAGCGTCAAGAATGGCATCGTGGTGAGTTTCGTCGCATCGAGCATATCGGAGTCGAAGCGGTGCCAGATGATCCCACGGCCCCCGTCACCCCAGCGGGAGGTTGGAGGAAGGTGTATGCAGCCATCGCCGCGTTGCGACAGTTGCCTGGAAGTTCGACGACTCGACTACGAGCTGCGGGTGCGTATGTTGTACCGAGGTGGCTATGGTGTTGTCCTGTGTTCACGTTACCACCTGCAGATGTGGCGGCGAAGCTTATGAGTTCAGTACTACGTACGCGATGCCTCTGGTGGTGTCGAGGCCGCTTTTGGGCCCTACATATTCAGTACCATCCAGTCTTTTCAAATGTCCTGACGGCGGCCCGTCGTCTTACGGATTGGGAGATCGACTTCGACCCCTGGGTCGAGCACAACCTGCAGAATTTCTTCGAGGCTGTGGGCCTGGACTTCGTGCGGTACGACACCGAGAGGGGGGTCAGATTTCAGATGATGGAGGATGAGGATGATCCGAGAGTGAAGCGTATCTTTCAGAACCGTCGTGGGTTTTGGACTTCTGAAGGCGATCGAGCATTTCATGTTCTACGTGCTGTGTGTCGGCTGAAGGCTTTGACAAAATCGACTCCGGCACGACGAGACTACCCTGGCATGGAGGACGTCGATGTGGAGGCCCTCTCGGGCAAAGCTTGGAAGAAGTTTCGCG
Source organism: Prorocentrum cordatum (assembly GCA_963575745.1). Classification (NCBI taxonomy): domain Eukaryota; class Dinophyceae; order Prorocentrales; family Prorocentraceae; genus Prorocentrum; species Prorocentrum cordatum. The sequence continues at coordinate 341,196 of CAUYUJ010014581.1, read as the reverse complement.
ATGCACTCGCCCCGAGTGAGTGGCAAAAGGTGATGATATATATATATGTGTGGAGCGGCCAGCTCCCACACGCGCGGAGGAGATCATGACTTCATTTGTGATCCGCACTGTCCGTGCTGTGGTGAAGCTTTCTGGCCATCTGTACGTCACTGTGACACGGAGTGCGCCGCCTTCGCGGATTTCAGAGAGCAGCTCACCGAGTTCTACAGCGTGCCTGTGAGCTGGTGGACCTCGCAACCGAGAGTCACGTCGAGCTCTGGGTGGATCACGTACGGCGCACATCGTGTAGCAGAACGCAGGACAGAGTTGATGGCGATGCAAGTCCGAATGGAGATGTACTATGTGCGACAGCCAAAAGAATGCGACGACCTGATAGACCGTATGCGAGGGGCCGACTCTTACCGTGAGATTTCATTATTGCTAAAGAGTTGCGCTTTGAATGCGAATGTCGAACGGATCTTGATCGATCTTGATATTATGTATGCTGGGATTGTTTTGCTGTGCTTGAATTTCCACATCCTGATCTTCGTGATAGACTGATGTCTTGGGAAGTTGCAAATATGATTATCTTGGCAATATGATGTATATCCAGGTTCGAACTCATGATCGGTTGTTCCTGAAGCACACAAAACCCCCCGGGCATCCAGGCAACGGCAGCGCGGCAGTTGTTGGGCGAAGGGTCGATCGTTCTTGGAGGAGCCCTGCGCGGTCATCGCCTGGTCGGTACCAACGAAACTTGATCACCTGAGGGCCACAGTTCCAAGTCGATTCACAGACGCGAAGTAGTCGGGACATTGACGTCGGACGCTGGGGATAGCTTGACCCGGTGCACCGCTGGTAAATACACGTACGCGCATGCGCGACAACGCGCCTTGCTGACTCCCAGGACGTCACCCCGCACCAACGTTGGCGGATGTCAATGGAGCGTGACGTCGTGGAAATTTGATAACCTGAAGCTTCAAAGCGATAAGGGGGGGAGGTAGCTTGGAACTCAAACCTGGTTAGAAGAATAAATGAAAGCCACCCATGATAACGCGTCGCCACTAGAGAGAGCCAACAGTATGCAAACATAGTTTTGGAGATCACGGACAGGTCGACCATATCGTAGTATGGGGGGGGGGGTCACCGAAGAAGTTCCTCGTTTGGCTCTATTGTCCTAAATTGGACAAGAGCTGCATCTGTACCGAAACGATCTTGGATTTCGCGTGACAGGTCTTTCCAAGCCTGGCCACTCGCGGGAGCGCTGCATTGCTCGCAAGCCCGACCAGCGTCTGTGACAGCGATGGATATGGGATCGATGGGGGGCACCCGCAGCGCCAGCATCGATCATCCCGCAGAGGGTCGAACTCGGACACCTTCTTGTTAGACAATCTCCTTCGATGCGGCACGCACGTCGAAGACTCCGCGCGACATTCCGCCCGTCTGTAGCAAATGCCGACCCGCTCGCCCAACATTGCGGTGGCCCGACGTGCCGGGGGCATCGCAATCCGCCGCGTGCAACTGCGCCCTGACGCGGCGGCCCCTCCCATGTGGGAGGAAGCACTTACTCTTCACTGTGGGGAAGACGAAGGAGGGATTGTTTGTTCGGTCGGGCGGGGTAGCATTTGTTTGCCTGGTCCGGCGGGGGGGGCATGTCCCGGGAACGAGGCCAGGAGGGCAGTCCACTGAAAGCCCGAGACCAGAGCCATACACCTGCATCATATTTGGAGATATCAAGCCTTGCCTGCCGAACATCGTCCAATTCTGCTGTTTGGTGGAGCCGTCGAATAGTGCCGGCTCCATTCGCTGTCCAGATCTTGTCTACTTGTTTGTCATAAGCAACGAAGATGATGTCGCTGGGTTGGCTGAGGGAGGAAACCATCGCAGATTCTAGATCTTGCCACTGTCGACGCGGAGAGGGAAGGAGAGAGGCTGCTTCCATTCCGCGGCTGGTGCGGAAACTCTGCCTCGGGCGTCTGAGACCTCCTCGCACCGCGGTCGGAGCCATGCGAGCTGATTGGGTCCACTCAAGGGGTCCCGTAACTGCCGCTCGAAGAGAGAACTTGGGCAAAACCGCGCAGGCAGTCGCCGCGAGCCTGGTAGTTGCTGGAGGTTGAGAGGCCCCGAGACAAACTTGGATTCCTTGACTGAGGGAGGGAGGGAATCTAACACGTAGCTCACACAAAAGCAGCTGGCACAGCCCTGTCCTTCCACGCCCTTCTGGCTCGGAAGGCGACGCGCGGCGAGCGATCGTGCCAACTCCGTGCAGGTTCGAACTTCATCGACTGATTCATCCTCTGAGTAAAACTGCGCACCACAAGTCTCTTGCCTGGCACTCATAAGGTAACTTCAGCATCGGCCGTGGTGCAGCTGGGAGGCCAAGACGTTGGAAATGTCTATCTGCATGGAATATGTCCATCCGCACCCTGGTAAATACGAAGGGGAACGCATCGGCCAGGACCGTGGCAAGGAATGGCCGCTGTCCTACTGCAGCTCGAGAAGAATACCAGCATGTCGGTAAGGATCGCCAGCGGCCCGCCAGGAATGCCAGTTGAGGCTCAGCCGTTGAGGCTCCAGAATCCGTAGGGGTCCTTCTTCTTGAATGTCGTGGAACCTTTCTCGAATCTGCAGTACGCACAGCGTCGAGTAGGGAGCAGGCTCTGAAAAAGGGCCCCACGATACCTTTCGAGGGGGCCTCGCCGGGGAACGTCGGAAACAGGCGTCGTTGCTGGCGCGGCCGTAAGCCAGACTGGTGGGGGGATCCGACGGGGCGGGGGGCGTCTCCAGGAGGGACGTCGGCGTTGGGGAGGCAGGCTCAGGTCCCGGCGGGTGACGCAGGGCCCCAATACCCCGACGGAGGCTCACCATTTCGGACTCCTTCGCATCGGCGCGGTTCGCGGGTAGGTCGAATCGTCGGATCGCGAGCATCTCGCAATGGAAGGGCACGCCCTGGGGCGGGACCCACAGGATCGTGAGGAAAAACAGGTAACCACCACTCTTACGTAACTCGCGGTAGCGAAGTCGATTCCCTGGTCGAACACGGGGATGGAGGCGCGCTCGGATGTGTTCCTGAACTCTTCCTAGCAGTCCTGGAAAGGCCCCCGATCTGAGACATGCTTTCCCAACGTACTGTGTGGTGTAGGACCCCGGAATGTTGGCGACAGCTTTGCGCGGGCTCAAATTATGGCCCAGAATGCTCAGCACCATACTCTTGACTATACCCTCGTCCCAATCGAACGCCACTCCGGAGGTAGCATGAGGAAGACACGTCGCGCAAAACGTGCTGGTCTGAGCTGGAACGTCTCATGTCGGAGGCGGCTCACTCCCGACATGGTGAGGACCACTCCGATGGTGCTCCAGAGAACCACTCCTCTAAGCACACGGAACCCTAAGGGTTTGGAGACGACGAATTGGCACAGAACAGAAAGGAACGTTGTGAGAAAGGTACGGAAACGACGGTGGTGCCCGCGAACCCACAGCCAGGAACGTAGTAGAGCACATGCCTCCCCCTGGGTGTGACCCGAGCTCTTGGTCAAGGTCATCTTCAAGACGGACATTGCTTGATTATGGGCCTCAGGCTGCAGGTGCGGGTACGGCATCACGAACCGTTTGAACTCCGACTCCTCAACCTCGGGTGCATCGTAATCATCAAAGGGTGGTTCTTCATCCACGGGACGTCTGACTCTGGAGTGGAGCTGCTGCCGCCCGTCCGTGCATCTCGCGGAGGCTGAGCCTCGCAAGGCTCCTCTCCTAGGTCTGCTGCTCTCGGCTGGTGGCCTCGGCCTGGAACTTCCTCCATGCCTCCTCCAAGCTCCAGAGTACGGGACTCATCAGGTTGTAGAAAGCCGTCGATGTCTGCACGATCTAAGAAAGTCATTGTTCAGGTATGTGGAATACGTAGCGTCCGACAAAGTCTCGCCAAGACACGTTCTTAGAAGCGCCGAGGACACTGTCAATGGCATGGATAGTCAGCTGGTCTGGAAGCACTCGACAGTCAGCCCGTGATATGAAAGATAAGTTTGCGGACGCACGTGCATTCTGAGAGCGCGTAAACGCCGCGTAAACCTCAAAGTTCCCGTCGCCATCCATGTCGAAGGCTGGCGCAACTCGAGCTCTGAGAGAGTTCTCCGAATGCGTAACGTGTCCAATATCACGGGAGGTTCGCTGCCACTGGGTACCCGCAGCGAGGAGGAGTCAACATCGAGGCCTGCGAGCACTCCGTGGAGCCTGATCTTCCCCAAGGCCGAAAAAGCGTCGGGTGCGTGAGAGATAGACGGAAAGCACGGCAAGAACGGATAGGATGGTATCGGTTGGGTTGGTGAAGAAAGAGCGAGAGAGAGAAAGCAAAACAACATACATGGAGATAGAGATGGAGAGAGAGAGATACAGAGAGAGAGAGAAAGGCTGACAGGCACAGAGGCACAGAGGCACACAAAGACAGAGAGAAACACAGAGACAGAGACAGAAGAGAGAGAGAGAGGGAGAAAGGCAGAAAGGGAGTACGAATGAACAAGCGAAGGACAAAGAGGGAAGAGAGAAAGAGAGAAGGGGAGACACAGAGAGAGAAACCAACAGAGAGTGAGATAGAGCAAGAGAGGGACGGAAAGAGAGAGAGAGAGAGAAAACAAAAAAAAGAGAGAGAGAGAGAGAGAAAAAGAGAGCGAGCGAGAGAGAGAGAGAGAAAGAGAGCGAGAGAGAGAGAGAGAAACAACACATAAAGGAAAACAAACGCCTTGGGTCGAACCGTTTGGACTCGACAAGGGGAGGAGGTTGCGGCAGCTGGAGAAGAAAGAAAGCTTGACAAAGGGAGAAGAAGCAGGAGGAGCAGGAGAGAGGGAGGTTCAGCAAGGGATGCACGAGACGGAGGAGGGTAGGAGGCAGGAAAAATATGACGAAGGCAGAGGACGGAGGAAGGCAGAGGAAGGATGGGCAGCACCCGCAGGGCGAATGCGGGCTGGGAAGGGGAAGAGGAAGCGAGAGGCAGCAGGAAAGGAGGACCCAGATCCCCGGCGTTATGCTCTCCGGCTCACAGAATGGAACCCACCTGGGGCTCTCGACCTCTCGTTGTGAACGGCCGCGGGGCACGGCAGGAGGGCCCCCAGAGGCCGAGGACGCCAAAGAAATGCCGTCCGCCGTGGTTTTTCTGCCACGACGCGAGGGTTTCTGTCGGCGGCGGCCTTCTCAGAAGGCTCGGAAGTCCCCAGGCCTTCTGAGAAGTGATTTAAGCCTTCCCTGGACCGAGGAAAAACTTCTCAGACGGCGCGAAGGCTTCTGAGAAGTTCCGCCGCCTTCCGAGAAGGCCTTCTCCTTGTTATTTCCACCCCTCGCTCGCCGCCGATTCTGGGAAGAGACGGGGCCTTCGTGGTTTTCGGGCCGTAGCTCGGCTCTCCGGCGGCCGTTCGGGACGACCTGAGCGACCCCGGAACGATCCTGGCGAGGCGCAACTGCTGGAAAGCACCCCGAGGCGGGAAAGCCGCCGGAAACCTGCGAAGGCACCCGAACACCTCGAACCTCGAACCGCGAGACTTCGTGGAGTCTTGGGAGGAAGGGGGCGGCGGGGAGGGGCTGGGGGAACAGCCCCGCAATCGCCGCTCGCACGTGGTAGTAGTAGTCGAGGCCCACGGTCACGCCGTAGTCTGCGAGCGTTCTCTGTTTCGCGCGGCCCGGCTCTCCGCTCCGCGGGCGGCTGCAGGCCGTGTGCTGACGCTCCGCGTTCCATCGTCATCATCAGCAGCATTATCCTCCTCCTCATCCTTCTCAACCTCCTGCTCCTCATCCTCCTCCACCTTCTCCTCCATCTGGTCTTCATCGTCGTCACCATCATCGCATACTCCTCCACGTCATGGTACTCGTCCCGACTTCAACTGCCACCAGGCTCGGTGTGTATTCATCATCATATTCGTCACACTCATCAACACTATCAGCATCAACAACAATAGCATCATCGTCGTCCCCATAGTCACCAATATGATCAGCGCCCCCGTGGTAATCAGCATCCTCGTCATCACCAGTATCATCAACACCATCATCATCATAATCATCATCAGCATCATCACCACCCACTGCATCAACATCATTAGCCGCAGCATGCACATCATCATGATCACAAGCATCATCACCATCGTCAGCATCATCAACATCATCAGCATCGTTATCATCGCAAGCGTCATCATCGTAATCATCATCTTCATCAGCATCATCATATACAGCAGCACCATCAGCAACAGCAGCAGCAACACCAGTATCGACATCGTCGTCATCGTCGTCGTTGTCACCATCGGCAGCAACAGCATCGTCATCAGCATGATCATCACAATCTGTCTCATCATCAGCATCATCACCATCATCACCATCACCTGCAGCCTAATCACCACCATCGTCCTGATCACATCATTCTCATCCCCGCCTCCACCTCATCATCATAAGCATACCCATCCTTATCGTACTCACCCACCCACCCAATCCAACCAACCACCCGCACACTCTTCCCAGCCTTGGCGACGAAGGAAGGGGGGGGGAAGGGGGGGAAGGCCCAGACATGTAAAGCGAGGAAATTTGAAGGGCACATCCAACGCTAAACGCTCGGATCCCGGTCGATCGGCGGATCAGGGCGACCGAAAGAAAGAGGCGCACTCAGCAAGGCAGCCAGGGATTGCCCGCCCACTTCGCCCCCCGCCTTCCCTTCACCCCTATTATGCTCATCAATCCCTCGTCGTGATCCCAACCCCCCTCTGACACCATTACCGACATCATCATCGGCATCGCCACAATTAGCATCAATGACCGTGCTCTGAAGCAACAATGTCGTCATACTAAGCATCATCACCATCAGCGCCACCACCGCGGCCACCATAATTGTGCTCCCCCTTCGCATCCTCTACCATACCCTCCCCCACCGCTCATCCTTAACATCCGCCTCCACCGCCTCCTCCTACTTCTCCTCACCATCATCATCCTCACACTCCTCCTCCATTACCCCCAGAACCTTCAGAAGCCCCTAGTGTTCCCGTGAGCCTCCTGGAACCACCTCTAAAATTCAGGGGTCCTCCTCCTCCTCCTCCAAATCCTCGTCCTTCTCTTCCTCGAATTGTCCTCCTTATCATTATTTTTCTGCCCATCGCCATCCCCTCCTCGTCACTCCGTATCCATGCTGCTGGCAAGCTGAGGAAAAGCTAAGGAAAACTAAAGAAAACTAAGGAAAAGCTTAGGAAAACTAAGGAAAAGCTGAGGAAAAGCTAAGGAAAACTAAGGAAAAGCTAAGGAAAACTAAGGAAAAGCTAAAGACAACTAAGGAAAAGCTAAGGAAAACTAAGGAAAAGCGGGATGTCTCAGGCGGTTTGCCTGTTTCTGGGCCCAACATCCTTCGCTTGGAGAGCAGATTGTGAGGATGTCTCGGGCGGGGCGCTGGTTTCAGCACCCCTAAGGGGAGCCGCCAGGGGTGGTTGCACGGGCTCGTTCACGGCCATTTTGTGCCCCCGATCCTCCTCACCATCAGCATCATCAGCATCTCAAGTCTCCTTGGCCATTACACCCCCTGCCCCCTTCCCCCATCAAGGTAAGTATACACCGCATCATCATCCGCCCTCACCACTAGATCCCCCCGTGAGCCCCTGGTGCCCTCAAGAGCTTCTTATTACAACCGGCGGATCATAAGACATCCTCCTCCTCCTCATCGTTTCCTCCTCATCCTTCTCCTCTTCCTCCGCCTGGTCATCTGTATCATCGTACTTGTCCCCCTACTTCTCATCGTCCTCTTGCTCATCATCAACATCATCACCGACGACATCGCCATCACCATTATCATCAACACCACCATTACCAGCATAATCATCAGTCGCATCATCATCATCATCATCATCATCATCATCATCATCATCATCAGCAGCATCATAATCATAATCAGAATCAGCATCATCATCATCAGCAGCATCATCATCATCATTACCATCAGAATCATCATCATCAGCATCATACTCCTCATCATCATCACCCTCACCATGACCAACCTCCTCCCTATCCTCCCTATCCTCATATTCCTCCTCCGCATCCTCCTCCTCTTCCTCCACCTCGTCCTCCTCCTCGTCACCATCATCATGAACATCATCATCATCATCATCATCATCATCATCATCATCATCATCATCCTCATGATCATCATCATCATCATCATCATCATAATCGTCATCAACAGCAACATCATCATCAGCAGCATCATCAACATCCGCAACATCATCAGCAGCAACAGCATCATCATCGTAACGGCATAAGCCTTGTAATCGAAATCTCCCGTATCATCAATCCTTGTCCCTGCTGCTAACCACAAATCGTATATGCACGTTCTTTCCCGCTGGCCCTCCTTTTCCTCCTCCTCCTCCTCCTGCTTCTCCTGATCATAATCGTCCTCCTGCATCCTCCCTCTTCCTGCCTGCTCGTTCTAGCTTCGCCTTCTTGACCACCTCTGACTCATCCGCCTTGCTGCCCCTCTAACAGCTCGCTGAACATGCAGAAGCGCACACGCACACACACACACACATACACACACGAATACATCTCATTTCCTCCTGCTTGAGCCCACGCAACAGAGGGTCACGATCCGACCCCGATGTATGCGTCAACGTGGCAGCATGCACGCACTCTGCACAACGCATTGCAAGAAATCGAAGTAGTCCTGTATAATTCCTGAGCATTGGATCAGCGTAGTCCACGGTGTCGTTTGGGACGGAAAAACTCACGGTGTCGTACACCCCGTCCCCATTGCCAAGATGGTCTTCGACGTAGACAACCACTACGTACGTGTTTCCGTGTGCCAGGGAGCAACCTGAGAATTCCAGCGATAAGCGGGCATTGTCGACGTAGACTTCGGCGAACTTGCACCCCGAGGCTCCCAACGATCCAGTTGCCCGCTTTATGTCTGTGATGCTGCCCACGGGCGACGCGGATCCGAGCATTACGGCCCACGCGTAGCCCATGCTTGCAAACGCCGTGAACGCGACTTGGGCACCGTCTGTGGAGGCATCGCCGAGCACAACAGGGGATTCCGTGAAGTAGTTACTGACGCTGGCGGGTAGGAGCACGTCAAGCTTGTGCAGCGATCCGTCGTCGTTGCCGTAGATGTCCTCAATGTACACTGCCAGCACGTAGGTCTCGTTTGTCGGCAGGATACACTGGGTGAGGGCGTATTGCAGGATGCTGGTGCTGATGGTGACAGCGGATTCGCGGCACGTCATCAGGCCCAGCGCGCCGCTCTCCCCCTTCACGAACGCCGCGGTGGCTCCCTGGGCGTCGGCCTCTGTAAGCAGCTGGGCCCAAAGGCGCCCGATTGCGGCGGACGCGACCAGGGAGAATGACACGCCATCCTGGGTGGGCGTGCTGGTGAGGTACGGCAGGGTCTCGAAGGAGTTGGATGCCGGCACGGAGAAGTGCACGGGGGCGGAGAGGGTGCCCTCGCCCCCAGCGGCGTCCTCCACGTACACGAGGAGGACGTAGTCGCTCCCCTGCCTGAAAGCACAGCCCGTGAGATTCAAGGACGTCTCTCCACGTGCGATGCTCTCGTTCGCCTGAGGGGGAAAGTTGGGGGAGGACTGGCTCAAGAGGGGGGAACGTCGGCCTGGAATCACCGATACATCGCCGATGGATCGGCGATAGGCCCCCGAGTGCAAATCCGCACGCTCCTGGGCGGGGCGGGCAATCGGGCACCTCGCGGCGAAGAAAGGACGATTGGGGCCGACGCATCCCCCCCTGAGCCTACCTCACCCTAACGATGCCCCTGTTCGCCAGCATGCACGAGGACCCGCCGACGCCGACGCCAGTCGGATCGAGCAGCGTGTCCACGGAGCCCAGAGCCTGGACGGGCGGAAGAGCACACGAGCAAAGACTTGTCCGACGTCCGCGGGCGGCAGATTTCCACTGGCGCCGGATCCCCTCTTGGTCCTCCTCGTTCTCCTCCTCCGCCCCCTCCGCCCCCTCCGCCTCCGCCTCCTCCTCCTCCTGCTCCTCCTCCTCCTCCTCCTCCTCCTCCTCTCCCTCCTCCTGTGTCTCGAAGCTCGATGGGCTTACCCTGAGAGCTCTGGGGCATCAAGCGGTTTCCTTTTTAGCTTCGGATGGCTCCTTCATTACAGCGTGCCTGAAGTGCCATTCGTATGCTACTATTAGCTATGTACGAGGGCTGGCTAAATAATGTAGCAACCCCACGGCCAAGCAGACCTGGTCCTCTATTCAGATGTGCAAAGGCATCCATCCGACTCGCAAGGGCGTGTCGATCGAGCCTGTGCCGTGGAGGTAGGTGGACATGCGGGCCAACACTGGGGATCCTCTCGGTCAGTGGGAGATCGCCTGGTGGTGGTGCCACGCGTCCGCCTTGTTTTCGTCACCTTGCAGTTCATATCAAAAAATCCTCCTCCTCCTCCTCCTCCTCCTCCTCCTCCTCCTCCTCCTCCTCCTCCCCCTTCTGCTACTCATCCTCGTGTCTTCTCCTCCTTCTCCTCCTCCTCCTCCTCAATCCCCTTTCCTAATTCCAAAATTAGGCTTGCTTGTGAAGACACCTGTGGGTACAGGACGCGGCCGCGCAGATGGGCCTCCGAGGTATCTCGGTCTTGTTTCCTTACACGGCCTTGCATGGACTCCTTGGTCTTGGTTCCTTGGCTCCTTGCCTTGGTCTGGGTTCTGTGGTTCGTGAGTCTTGGCTCCTCGGCTCATCGGTCTTAGTTCCTTGGTTCCTCGGTCTTGGTTCCTTGGCTCCCTGGCTCCTTGTTTCCCTTCTCGTTGGGTCTTGAGTCCTCCGCTCCTCGGTCTTGGCTCCTTGGTTCCATAGTGCCTGGGGTCCTTGTTTCTTTGGTGTTGATTGATTTGTTCCTTGGTTCGTTGTATTTGGCTCCTTGGTTCCATGGTTCCTTGGGTCCTTTTTTCTTTGGTTTGTATCATTTGTGTCCTTGGTTCCTTGGTCTTGGTTCCATGGCGCATCGCTAAGCAATTCAAAGCAATTCCACGCAATGCACGGCAACGCCAAACACTTAACTGATATGCAAAGCAGCGCCGCGAAATGCCAAGCCGTGCCACACCACGGCAAGCAAAATGCCAAGCAATCCGCCAGGCAATACCACGCAATGCGCCCACACAATAAAAAGTGCTCCCCTAATCACAATCGCGCCGGGTTTACGAATAAAGCCTCTCTGTCGCACCCCCAGACGCGTCGAGAGGGCGGGCTGGGCGCTTCGCCTGAGACTAATTCGCCACTTGAGATCCTGAATATTGGCGTAGAGGGTGGGCCGCTTTCAAAATATAGGGATCTCGCCTTAGCGCCGCGCAAACCGGTCCCGAAGATACGCAATCGCTTCAAGGATGGAGAGCGGGTTGCTTTCAACATTGGAGCTCTCCCCTTAATTCCGCGTGCATTCGCCGTAACAGATAACAGCTTCGAGGATGGTGGGCGAGACGATTTCAGAGCTCTCGCCAAAGCGTCGCGCACACTCGTCATAATAATCTGCCGTGTGTCCAAGGATGGAGGGAAGTTCTCGTTCAACATTGAATTCTCGCCTGAGTATCGCGTACATTCGGTCTTGACACCTGCAACAGTTTCAAGGATACAGGGCGGATTGTTTTCAACATGGAATTATCGTCTGAGCGTCGCGCATATTGGCATACGAATATGCCACAACTTCAAGGGCGGAGCGGGGGAATCTGCAACGTTTTCGCGATGCTACTCTCGCGGTAGCGCCGCGCACAGTCGTCTTAAAAGCTTGGGCAGCTGCAGGAGTGATGGGCGGTTCCATTTCAAAATGGGGCGTTCTCTTTATACTTTTTCCGGCTGGAAGACCAAACACTGGAACAGATGCAACGTCTGCACATATTAAAGGCGCTTCTTGTTTGAAATTGGGCACTCGCGACAAATTAGGCGCCCGCGTGAAAGCTTAAAGCAAGAAGCTTGGACACATAGTACAGCTGCACGGATTGAGGGCGGCTTATTGTCAGCATGCGATCATCGCTTAAGGTTTACTCGATACCCATGGCCAGATGTGACAGCTTTTGCACACATTACACAGGTGAGGCGGTCCTTCTTCGAAACGGAGGTTTCGCTGGACACCTCGTTGAACTGTATACTCGTACCTTTTCCGCATTCCTTGGTACCCACTTGAAAGATATAAAACAACTAATGCCTTGACAAAACGGGCTTCGAGCCTGAATGGCGGACTCATAAGGAACTGGTTCTTTAAGGGGGCGTTACCTGGAGTGGAAGAGAAGGCCAGTAGGGCCGTATGAGAAGGGGACTTGGAAAAGGGATGATGTCTTGCAGCATCGTTGATACGTACTCGGTTTACTCTGGACATCTTCCTGTTCCTCCTCCTCCTCCTCTCCCGCCTCCTCCTCCTCCGCCTCCTCCGCCTCCCTCATTGGTTCAATTCCCATGTTCTCCTTCTCCTCCTTCTCCTCCTCCTCCTCCTCCTCCTCCTCCGCCTCCTCCTTGTTTGTGCATTCGTCCTCCTCTTCCCCTCCTCCTCCTCCTCCTCCTCCTCCTCCTCCTCCTCCTCATTCTCGCCCTCTTCTTCTTCCTCCTCCTCCTGCTGCTGCTCCTGCTACTCCTCTTCCTTCTCCTCCTCCCCCTCCTCCCTCTCCTCCCTTCCGTTGAGGTTTTCTTGGGGCCTCTGCCCGTTCCCTCTCCCCCCCCCCGCCCGCCCCTCCTCCCTTGAGCGAGGAACAGATCGCCAGAAGTGCAGCGAATCGCCAGGCCGCCCGCGCCCGCAAGGCCGAGAAGGCCGAGGTGGAGGCGCGGCGCAAGGCGGCATGGAGAGGGAGGCTGTCCTTTGCTTCCCACTTCTCCCCTGGCCCCTGCCTTTTCCCCTAGGCCCCACATGTCGGCCAACAGACATGAGCACGGCGACCTCGCCAACGCCACCGTCCCACCACCATTCCTCCCCTCCTCCCTCTCCTCCTCCTCCTCCTCCTCCTCCTCCTCCTCCTCCTCCTCCTCCTTCTTCCCGCAGCCCTGAGGGACCAATGTCTGAGGTGTCCACACATGCATACGTCAGCGGTGGGACAGGCGGCAAGTATAGCGGAGGACGAGGAGAGCAGCAATGGCCAACATCAACCCGACTCGCAATACAAACCGAGCGGGGCATATAGATGGGCAACTGACGCCTCCAGCCATGCATCCCCAGGAGGCGTGGGGGCACAGCGTTGTGAGGCTGCCTGCGTGATAACAGCAACTGCGTAGAATTCCACCTGGCTGCTGTCAGGAGGGGCCAGGATCGGCATGGCATTCATGCACAGGCACTGACGGTCCCCCATGGGCACACATCTCGACGTGGCGGTCGGAGACGTATCTTGCAGGGAGCACAGGAACCTGACCTCGGGGACCTTCCATATGCAGGGCAGGTTGGCTTGCGGAGCAGGTGGGCTTAAAATGAGCAAAGCCGCCAGGCCCGATGACGCCGCACACAGCGCCAGTGTCAGAGCCGCCCTCAAGCGCGCATTGTCGAGCTCCAGCTGCTTCCACTCCGAGGGCGACCTGGCAGAAATTCCCCACGGCTCATCGCAGCTCCTTAAAGGCCTGCGCTCACCGCCCTTGACTTTGCAGCGGGGGGCGGGGTCCCACGAGGAAAGGAGGAAATCCGCCACGAGACAAATAACACGCCCAGCAAGAATAAGATCAGTAATGAACAATAGCTCCTTATGAAAATCCTCAATGGAGTTCTGGAAAAGCTCGAGAATATTAAGAGACAAAACAAAAACATGCATGCCCTCTATGGCACTGGACCTCTCCGCTCTGTCCTGGATGTCACCTTGGCTACTGGGAGCTGCACGGAGGATCACAATGTATTTAGCACCAGGGGCCGCTGGCATGTGAACTTCTGCCCGCGTGGGCATCTCTTCCTGGATGCACACTGGTTGGCAAGAAATTCTCGGCATGCAAGTGGGAAGGCCCTTGGAGGCAGCCGCTCCCCTCAGCCTAGGTCCCGTCGTGAGGACAGGCGGGAGCTGCGCAGACTCCGCGTAGTGGCCTTTCTCTCGGAGCGTGCGTGCTAGCTCCGCGTTCTCCGCCTTAGCAGCCATCACCTGTTCGGGGCTCAGCGGTGCGATGACGGCCATAAGGTCCGCCAAGCACTTCGATGAGCCATGCCAAACGTGTTTGAGCAATCTTAGATGCGCGTGGAAGTTGAGGCCGCATGCCATGCACACAGCGCCTGAAACATAGCTGGGGGCGGGGTCAAGATGGGGGTGGCACTTCGAGCGATGGGAGGCCCATGCGCCCTTGGTGGCCAACACCGCCCCACAGTCCAAGCAAGGATACAAGGCGAGAACCGACGGCGGACGCAAAAACGACGGGAGCGCAAGACCCTTGGCGATGCAACACTTCCGCCACCCGTCCTTGAATTCTTCGCGACGCTGATCGTCCAAAAATTTGGCCCTGGCAGCCGATTCAGCTTGCTTGCATATTCGCTTCCAGAACTTGTTGCTGCTAGACCTCAGGAGCCACAACCACCAAGCAGGGGGCCCTGACGGTAAGAATTCCCTGGCCAAATTCACATGTCTGCTGAGCCACACCAGGTCATCGCAACACAATGCGGACCATGATTCTGGCACTGAGGCTAACTCGTCCAGGATCGCCAGCAGACAAGCAGGCGCTGATTTGGGAAGCCTGGGAAGAAATCGCAACCGCCTGAGCCTCAATACCAGCTCGACGGGCATGATCTCACATTTGACAAAAACTCTATGGTCTGCAGCAGCCTTACCAGAGCTAGAATCGCACCCAAGACCGGCCGCCAATCTAAACGGGCTCAAATAGTTGTGCGCCAGGGTCGCCATCTGTTTCACTTTTAACTTGTGCCAAGTGAGGGCATTAAACAACAGGTGCGACGTGCACAAAGAAGTAACACCAATTAGCTTGGCCCTTAAATTGACTTGCCTCCTGGGGAAAACAATGCGCCTCAGTACCCCTAGAGGACGTCGCTGCTGATGGCAACGGTGCGCCAGCTCGGGTCCCAGAGAAATGTGATGGTCCTGGTAACTTCCCAAGTGTTTGTAGGTTCTAGTGAGGCACAGGGAGACGCCTAAGGAAGGGAGGAGAAGACCAGTGGCAGCCAGGGTTGTACACTCCCCTCGTGCCTTCCTGGAACCTGTGCCGCTGAAGAAGGCCATGAGCTCCGTCTTGCCCGCCTTCCAGTTCATGGTGAACCCCCTAGACTTGGTTTCTTCGTACATGATCGTGACGAGGGCGATGGCCGCCTCCTTCCAGAGCCTAGCGTCTAACAGCTCGATGCCGTTAACGAGGTCATCCATGAAGGCAGGATCCCATACGTATTCCTCTACATGCTCGTGCTCGCGACCTCTGAAAATCCTCTGAGACGGGACCACATCCTTAGTCCTCTGAAGATACCCCAGGGATCCTAATCTACTGTTGACCGCGATGATGATTGGGTCGAAGGCTATGATGAACAGGAGGTCTGCTAGTGGCATGCCTGGCCTCGTACCTAGGCGGGGGAGACAACCCTGGTACTCCCCCGCACTTGGAACCAATTGCATTCCATCACGTCAACCACTGCTTCCAGAAGGTGCTTACTTGCCAGTCCGTCCAGGGCTCCAGGCTTGGCGACTAGGGCATGGCACAGAGGCTCCAGACAACTAGGTACCTCTAAGCCCTCCAGCGTGTTCTGGATGTCCTCGCTGTTCTGGGCCATTCTGGCAGCGAGCCCTCGGATGACTGAATAGAATGCCGCCTTTAGATCGGTGTACAACGACAGGTATGCGCGCTTCCTAGCCTCTGGCAGCCAACATGGCCGACCGAAGATGCAAGGATGCAATGTCAGTGCCGCGTTGAGGGAGAGCTCCCTGCTGGACCACCGACAGCATGTTCATCGTTGCCTCTAAAAGTTTACTCCTGAGGAAGGCATGGTGCAACTTCGCCGTGTGACATCCCAGTAGGATGCCTCTGTAGTGCTCCAGGGGTTCGGGGGGCCCAGATTTGCGCAGATCGCATTGCCAGCCTCCTTTGAACAGCAGGGGCTCCCTGGACGCCATGTCAACTTTCACGAACAACGGCAATAGGATCTGCGTGCATTCTTGCGGAGCGACCTGGAAAAGATCATTGCTGAGTCCGTCAGGCCCAGCTCCTCTCCTCTTGGCTGCCTTCATGATGTCGTGCTTGAGCCTGCGGAAGGGGGTGATCATGTCCAACTCCCTGGGATATGCATTTCCACGCTCGGGGAGGGCGTTGTACCTTTCAACCAGTTCTTCCCAACTGAGTGCCTGCCCATTCTCAACTACCGCGAAATAATCAGTGAGGGCCTCCGAGAGATCTCCGGATGCGGCCAGAACCTCGCCCTGAGAACCACGTCGGATTCTAAGCCCCTCGACCTGGAACTTGGAGCGCTTTCCCCCAAACCTTTGCAGCTGGTAAAGCACTCTCCACTCCACTCGACTCTCGTTTGAGGACCTAGCGTTGCACAACTGCTGCGCGAGGTCGTCTAGCAGCTTGTTGCGCGAGAGCTTCAGGGCCCTTCTCAGGGCCGGCTTCGACTTGACCAGAAACTCAAGCATGTGTGCGGCTAACCCGCTTGCCGCCAGGATCTGTTTATCCCAATCAACGAAAGCCTGGAAAAGCTCCGAAACCAGGAGGTCCAGCTCCAGATCGGCGATGTTCCGGGGGGCCCCCGCCTCAAGCGCCGCGGCGACCAGCCTCCTGACACCACCAGAGTCCTGCTTACCCCAGAGACGCCACGCCTGCCGTACTTGCCTTCTGAAGATGGATAATTCCAAGAAGAGCCTCAGAAACATATGGCTTGATCGGGGCGCGTGCGGGTTTAGGGAAGCATGTTTGTGCACCCACGTACATGTATTGAATAATGTCGTGCAAGTGCTGATTCATGTCGACCTGGTGGGGCACCGTGGGAAACGCTGCCAGGTGCATCCTGAAGGCTGCTGCCTTATCAGGGTCCTGGGTGCCCATAGCGTCGTAGCCGCTCTGTTGTTGCGCTACTTTGGTGGAGCCCTGGGACTCGAAGCGCATGAAGACGGGATAATGATCCTTGCCAGTGCAAAAGGAAACACTATCATACCGTACCTGATGTTGTCCCAATGCGGGAATCAGATTCTGCTCAACCGCAATGTAGTCTATTCTGTGTGGTGTTTCAGACTTCGACGAGACGAACGTGTACGAGTCCTGGCTGAGAGAGGGGACTAACGTGTTGGCCGCGGCTAAGCCCGTCTCCAAGAGCATGTCATGAAACAGCCCGCCCGATTCGTCCTCGTCCTGCCTGAACCCTTCGCTTCCCACTGCTTCAGACACAATGCTGCCAAGCCTGACATTCGCGTCCAGGAAGGCCAGCTGTACTTTCCATTTATGGCAGATCCCTATGAGGTCCCGCCACCACTGTTTCCTCTGCTGCGAGGTATACTCGTCTCCGTTGTGCAGCGCATGGGCAACCAGGATGACCTTCCTAAAGAGTGGGGCGCAACAGCCAACCACCAGGTGCCTCTGGGTAGCGTACAACGGCCTAAAATGTTTCTGTTCAAAATATAGCTCCTCGCCCCCACGTCGCCCGTAGGGTAGGTGCAGGGAGACCCAAAGTTCAACGCCCAAGTTCTTGCCACCGTCGGATCCCGAAGAAAGCACAAAGTTTCCAGCAGAACACCTTTCCCCCGACGGATTTCTCGCCTCCTGTACCCCAACGATGTGGCACTGTTCCTGAGCAAACTGCAACCTGAGAACCTCTCCCGACGTTTTGGCGCGTCTTGCCGCCGTGGCCTCCGCGCCCCTGCCTGTCTTGGCGTTGAAGGTGGCAAGCCTCGCGCTGATGCTGAACTGGCAGGACTTGGGGGCCGTCTTCTGCGAGGGTTGGGATCCCACAGTATCCCTTAGCGTCTCCACCGACGCTTGAGGGCGCCCAGGATACCGAAAGGTGTTGTCGGGGCCTATTGGATACGCTTCTCTTGTGGCCATAGGTGCCTCCTTTAACCACCACCATTCGAGGTCGTTCGTGTACCTGAGTGCCTCGCGTAAGGCCGGCGGGGGTGAGCACCCAGCCGCTCGGTCCGACCGTGCAAGACTGTCTGCCAACTCATTCCATGGATACCCAGAGTGACCACATACATGCAAAAGCAAAGTGCCGTGCCTCCTGCGCGCACACTGACATACATGGTATGTAAGCCAGGCCAGGCGTTGGTTCTCCGACGGGACCTCCAAACCCAAGGATATGTTGACAGCAGACTGGTTATCGCAAAAAAATGACCAGAGCTGGGGGGGAGTGCACCGTGTTCGGCCCCAAGAAACCCAAGATCCAGAGTGAGCTCCACAATGTCCCCATGAGCTCGATAGTCGTGCTAGTGACGTCGTCCCTTTCGAATTGCATTGCTGTGGATTCCCATGCGCTCATTTTTTGCCACCCCAGGAAGCTCACCGCGTCGTCAGGCGAGACCGCGACAGCAGCGAAGGCCCAGGCTGAATCCCTGAGCGTCTTTCTGTACGAGGCGTCGACATAGATATGTACTGATCTCGCTCTATGTGCCCCGCGCGCAGAGATATCCAGAGCAAACTTGGCAGTGTGATGTAAGGGGATATCTCCAAAATCGTCATTGCAAAGCTCAAACCAGTTGATGTTCTTGAGTAAACCTGATACATCCTGTCCGCTTCCTGAAAACCACAGCGCCCACTGCCATTGCTCTCAGGATACTGGAAAGGTAAGGGGAACAGACGCAGGGAAGTAGTATACCCACCATCCCCCCTCAGCGCCATCACACTCCCCCCTGCAACTGCTTCGAGCTGCTCCCTGGCTGGAGCGGGGTGCGACGGCGGTGGGGGGGGACAGTCACCTCCGCAACTGTAATTGACGTTTGATTGGCCTCGCGTCCTCGCACCTCATGCGCAGCATGCTGTAATTCGCGAGGACGAGGCAAGAAAAGATGTTCCTTCGAGGTCTTGCCCCGCAAGCGATACCTCGTTCGGCCGTTGGACCGAGTGGAAGCTGATGATGAGTCCTCAGTGGCATCACCTGAAGTGGCTGCCGAGGAAATATTGCCTGACTGCGAATTCCCAAGACCACAACCCTTGGCCGAGATATCCGAGACATGGGCCGACCTAAGAATCGGCCTAGTGAAACAGGTCCGAGAAAGCGTGTCCCTGGCTTGTCGGACAATTATAGGTGCATGCGCTTCAAAGCGATTCACTTCGACTGGGCCCCACGAGACCCTGCTAGGCCTTACAAGTTGGACCCGTCTTCCAGCTCGTAACCCTGGCACTGCATCTTCTTGGGGGGGGGGGGGACCTGTTGGGCGAGTCTCCCATGTCCTTCTCTTTGTCCTCCTCCTCCTAGCGGTCGGGTCCTCGAAGCCGCAGGAGGTGCATCCGCTGCTGATGCCGCAGGCGCTGCCGTCAGTCCCGATGAGGTCGCTGCCTGCGCGTGAGATGCTGACGATGCTGCCGTTGAAGATGTTGCGGCCGCTGATGCTGCTGCTGCCCACGCAGGGGGGAACAGCGCCGCGGGCACTGGCTGCGGAGGATCCACTGGCGATCCAGGCGACCTCTGCGCCGGCGGTGGTGTGGGGGAGCGCTGCGTCTGACTGATCAGGTCGATGGAGGCCCCCTGGATGTGCTGCAAGATGTGCGCTGGCCCTGGTATCATCTCCTCCATCACCATTGGCTGCGTCGCGATCAGTAGCTCTGGATCTATCGGCAAGACCTCCTCCTTGGGCTCGCTCCTCTGCAGCTCTGCTGTCACCCTGGACACGCCTTTCACCCTCGGTGTGTCTGGAACTGCCTTCTCCTCGGCCTGGGCCCTGGTCTCGGCTGAGACGCCAATGCAGGGGGCCCTGGCTGGCTTCGGCGATGCCGACTGTCTCTTCGGCGGCGGTGTCTTTGCCACGGGGGGCTCTAGCGAGCTCGCTCTGCGCTGCGTAGGCGCCCTCGGCCCCGTGGCTGGCGCTGCACCAGGGGGGGCTGCGCCAAAACCTGGCGCCGTGGGGGCGACGTCCCTCTGCGTGCGCTCTGGCGCCAACCCCTTGGGATCAGGGGG
Organism: Prorocentrum cordatum; assembly: GCA_963575745.1. Taxonomy (NCBI): domain Eukaryota; class Dinophyceae; order Prorocentrales; family Prorocentraceae; genus Prorocentrum; species Prorocentrum cordatum. The sequence goes on along the minus strand of CAUYUJ010014581.1, from coordinate 321,217 downwards.
GCTCGCGCTGGGGATCGAGAGTCCCGAGATCACCGCCCGCTGTGCATTCTGGATCGTCTGCGCACCCATGAGCACATCGCCTGCTGCTGCACCGATGCCGACTCCCAATACCCTGGCCAGGGCGAAGGCGTGGAAGTTCTGGCCCGTCTGCATCCTCGAGAGGTGCTCCTGGATGGCTTGCTGCTGGGCCTGCACGGCTCTCATCTGCTCCGTCATCGCAGTGATGGCCGCCGCCGTTGGGCCCTCTTGCCCCTCAGTCCGCAGGCCACTGTGCCAGGCGGTGCGTGGGCCATCGGGCTCTGTAGCCGTCGGCGCCGTTGCTGCAGTGGCTGGCTGGCTGCGCGGCGCCCCTGAAGCTGCCCTTGGTGCTGCCTTCTGGGGGGGCTGATATGCCTGCATCTGTGCCATGGGCTGATTGGGCGTTGGTGGCGGCGGCGGCGGCACTCTGCTGGCAATTGCTTCCGCCGCGGCCTTGGCTGACTGAGCCTTTGCTTCCGCCTGTGCTGCCGCCCTCTCAGCCGCCGCCTGCACCCACGGCCTCTGGGCACTGCTGGCTGCCCTGAGACCACGCTCGCTTCCTCCTGGCGGGGCCATCAACCAGTCTTCATCATGATCTGGTGCATCCTCCGCTTCTCGTAACTGCTGGATGGAGTTCTGTAGCTTCTGCACCATCCGGCAGAGCGTCGCCTCCTCGTCTAGCAGCTCCTCAACCTTAGCTCGTATCTTGCCGAGCCTTTCTTTGGCGCTGATGAGCTGGGCCTTCAACTCATGCAACTGCTTCTCTGAGCCCTTGCAGGCACTCATCATGTACTTGAGCACCCCTATGTCGAACTCCAGGGCTGGATCCTTCTTCCCTGCGTCACGGACCGCGACGAGGAGGTTGGCGAACTTCTGGAGCTTCGACTGGGCCTTTGACTTGTAGATATTCAGCTCGTCCGCCTCTGGTGGCGGCGGCTCCCACACCGTGATGTTGGCAATCGCTTCATCAGGTGCTGCAACAGGGATCTGTGCGATCAACTCTCTTATGCTGGCGGACTTCTTCTGGTCCCTCTTTCTGCTGGCCGAACGTCTGGTGGGATCGGGGCGAGGAGCCCACACGTTGCCACACGAGCATGTCCACTGAGAGTTAGGATTTCTTGTCTCGCACTGCCTGCATGTCCAAGTACCTCCACCCATCGTGCTATGGTGCGATTCGAGGAGGCGCTTGGCCTGGAACACGCTGAGGAGAAGGCGAGCTCGCCCTCGCTGCGCCCGCTGCCTCTTGTGCCAGGCTGGCTCGGGGGAGCCCCTGCGGCGCCCCGAGCGCGCCGTGGGTCGCGCGCGCCCTCTGGTGCTCAGCCGCCGGCCTAGCCGCGGGAGCGTTCACGAGCAACTATCGTGAGGGGGGCGCGGCGCCTGAGCCCTGTGCTCCGCCAAAATGGCCTGAGCCCCAGTGGCTTTCCTCCTCCTCCTCCTCCTCCTCCTCCTCCTCCTCCTCCCTCCTCCTCCTCCTCCTCCTCCTCCTCCTCCTCCTCCTCCTCCTCCTCCTCCTGCTCCTCCTCCTGCTCCTCCTCCTGTTCCTCCTCCTCCTCATCATCATACTCGTATCTTATCCTCCTTCTCCTCCTCCTAGTCCGCTTCCTCCTCCTCCTCCTTCTCCTTCTCCTTTTCCTCCTCCTCTTCCTCCTCCTGTTCCTCACCGCGCCACCCCATGGCCCGCGAAGCGCTCTGGACGCGGAGATTGCGGGGAGGGGTTCCGGACCTGGTGGAAATCTGCCGTCCGCGGACGTCCGATCTCATAGTCGTGCGGCTTTCTGGCCCCTCTATAGAGCCGCATCCGAAGCGTTCATGACGACAACCCACGCCTTCCCGTCGTCCGACGCGGACGAGTACGCCAGCGTGAGGCCATCCGCGGAGATCGCCGAGACCTCTGGCTGAGCAAGGAAGCCGTTGGACGGCGGCACCAGCACGTCCACGGGGCTGGACAATTGACCGTCGTCGCTGCCGAGCGCGCCGTCTGGGCCTTCTGGGCCCCCTCAAGCCCCCCCTCCCCATCATTCCCATCATTGTCGTCCTTCCTCCCTCCCCTCCGCCTGCTATTCCTGCTCTTGCTCATGTTCCTGCTCCTGCTCAATCGATATCCTTCAAGAGAGCTCCTCCCTGCCGCACCCCGAGACGTCTTGGTAGAGCGGGCCACGCGGTTCGCCTGCCACATCCTCACCATTTTTGGCACTGCGACTAAACAGGTTGCTTTCGAGGATGAAAGGCGGATGGTTTCCAAAATGTGGTTCTCGCCTGTGCGTCGCGCACATTCGTTCCAACAGTTTGCAAGAGCTGCACGGATGCAGGGCGGGTCTTTTTGAAAATGTGGCTTCCGACGTGGCGCCGCGCGCATTCGTCTCAAAAGGCAGCAAGGGCTTCACGGTCACGGATGAAAGGGTGGTTCGTTTTCAAATAGGGTTCTCGCCTCAGCGCCGCGCGCTTTCGTCTTAAAGTTGACGACCGTTTCAAGGATTATTATGTCTGACGTGCCCAGCAAGTATTTTGGCACGAATTGGGACTGTCAGGGCGCAGCAGTCAGATTGATTCGCGGTCTTGGGTTTCCACGAACGGTGTTCTGGCACGATTCATGGTCTCGACGAGGCAACAGTATACGTTGATTCCTGGCGGTGAAACCCAATGGCTGGTGCTTTGACACGGTTGGGAATTTTCAGACGGCTGTCCCCCGACGACACATGCCCCGCAATGGCAATCCATCCGTGTATGGGGCCTGCGAAGAGGGTCCTTGGAGACATGGTGTGTTGCAACATCGTTGATGCGTTTTGAGTTTACATTGACACTCCTCATCCTCCTGTTCCATATCCTCCGCCTCCCCACCATCACCACCCTCCATCACCATCATCATCACCACAGCACATCATCACCAACGTCCTCATGAACATCAGCAACCTAATCATCATCGTCGTCACTCTGAACATCGTGACAAGCACCGTAATCACCTCCATTCTCCTCATCGTAACGTACATCGTCACCATCGCCGACCGTATGGTCACAATCAGCAGCCGTAGCATCATCAGGACCACCACCACCACCGTCGCAACTGCCATCATCATCATCATCATCATCATCATCATCATCATCATCATCATCAGCATCATCATCATCATCATCATCAACATCATCATCATCAGCAACATCCTCGCCTTCATCCTCATTATCATGATCATCGCTTGCACCATCACCAACATCAACATCAACAACATCGTCCCCATCACTCAACCACGACCGGAATGCGCAACACAGTCATCCAATGTGTTCCGATCCAAGGGTCTGTTACCCTTCGGCCAGCAGTGCGGCGCCTTCTGCGCGAATGCCGTTTTGCGCAGACGAGCGCAGCGGAACTCGTCACGAACCCGCGGCGCTGCTGCTGGCCCCAATCGGACAAAAAATTATCCCAGTGCGACCCTACCTAGGAGTTGGAACCCCTAGGAAAGCAGCATTAGTAGTAACAGTAACGCTAAGCTAAAGCTAAGCTAAAGCTAAGCTATAGCTAAGCTAAAGCTAAGCCACAGCTAAGCTAAAGCTAAGCTAAAGCTAAGCTAAAGCTAAGCTAAAGCTAAGCTAAAGCTAAGCTAAAGCTAAGCTAAAGCTAAGCTAAAGCTAAGCTAAGCTAAGCTAAGCTAAGCTAGCTAAGCTAGCTAAGCTAAAGCTAAGCTAAAGCTAAGCTAAAGCTAAGCTAAAGCTAAGCTAAAGCTAAGCTAAAGCTAAGCTAAAGCTAAGCTACAGCTAAGCTCAAGCTAAGCTAAAGCTAAGCTAAAGCTAAGCTAAACGCTAAGCGAAAAGCTAAACGAAACGCTAAGCTAAAGCTAAGCTACAGCTAAGCTAGAGCTAAGCTAAAGCTAAGCTAAAGCTAAAGCTAAAGCTCCCAGGGGACTGGGGGGAACCGCTCCCAGGGGACTGGGGGAACCGCCCGGGGCGTGTTCCACTGCCCGGTCCCTTTAAGCTAAGAGAGTAAGAACCCTTCTAGGCAGAGCCTAGGTAGGGAACGCACGCAGAAGCTGGCAGTGGGACATCTGAATTGATGATGGTGGCGTCGCGAACAATGTACGCGTGCTACGCCGTTCCATCCAGTACTTGAGCGCGCCCGCAGCTGCTTAAATCGCGCGAGCGCCGCGCCAGCGACGCAAGGGCATGGCGATAGCGAGGCGCGCATGCGCGCGCAAAACAGCGCATACAGCTTCTCCCGCTACGCCTAGGACCTTCCAAATCATACAGCTTCTGACGCAGGCAACTTCTCCCGCAAACACCTTCTCCGATCCCGCATACAATTTCTCCCGCATGCAAATTCTCCCGCATGCAACTTCTCACGCTTTCAGCTGTACGAGCTGGCCCGCGAATTCGTCTAGCCTGCGGAAGTTGCCCGCCTCGCTGACACAGGCGCCCGTCGTGCGCCGTCGCATCACTGCGATCCCGGCAATCCCCGCGGGCAGAAGTCGGAGCGCTCGGAGCGCTCGGTGTTTCGGAGCATGGGTGGCCCCCTTTCCTGCCTCATCCTTCCTCCTGCGCTTTCTCTCCTGTTGCCTGCCTCCTTCCGCTCCCCCTACCACCTCCCTTCGCCCTTCTCCGCCTTCTTCTCCCCTCCCTTCCGCGGTTCCCCCAGGCCCCCTTCCTCGGTTCCCCCGGGCTCTCCTTTCTTCCCCCTCGTTTCCCTGCCTCCGTCTTCCTGCCCCCCTCCCCCCTTTTCTGATATTCCTCCTCCCCCTCTTCTTCCTCCTTTCCCCCTGCTCGCTGCCCCGCGCCCCCTAGCCCCCCCCACCCTCCCTTCATCCCCGCCCACTCTCCCCCTCCACCCTCCCCCGCCCTCTCCTCCGCCCTCGCGCCCTGTCAGTCCCCCTCCCTCGCCCTCCGCCCTTGCCTTCCGCCCTCCTTCGCCCGCCCCTCGCCTTCCACCCTTTCCCTCGGCTTCCACGCGCCCCTCCCCCCTTCCGCCCCCTCCCCCCGTCCCCCGCCAGGGGCGTCACGAGCGCCCCGGGCAACGGCCGCCAATCTCGCCGCCAAAAGCTTCTTACATAAGTGTTGGTTCCACTTAGAAGAATTGCAAGGGAAATCGGCGATGGAATCCGAAGTGCTCTGCGAAGTACTCTGCGGGTGTCATTTTTGGCAAAATTTGTGGCGTGAGGTTTTTGGGGGTCGCGCGGGCCCGGTTTTTGGATGGCTCCGGGGGGGGGCTGGCATTTTGGGATGGCCCTGCCCTGGGGGAGAGGGGGGGGAGGCCGACGGGTGTTTTGGATGGCCCCAGGGACCCCCAGGGCCATCCAAAAACGATCGCCCTGTCATGGCGTGACGTTGTCGATCTGGGCGAACGCTGCGTGTCCGCGAGGCCGCACGGTCAACCCGCATTCGGTCATCGTTCGACCTTGGATGCCCGCGGTCCCCTTGTGCATCCAGTTAATGCATCTGGACGCTGCCCGCGGGCGATCCGGCGCAGTCATATCCTGCTAAACGAAAAACGTTGTCAGCCCGCACGACGCCGCTGTTAACAGCAAACTTGTTTCGGCAACGCAACATGCAGCATCGTACCGCACGTATTCCAGCAGCTGACTACGGCAAGTCCCGCCACAGCGTGCAGTTTCTCCCACAGGCGCGAAAAAGGCTGCCACGCCCTTGGGTCGCCGCGCCCTCCAAGGAACGGGTCGTCGGGGACGCTGCGGTCCCGAGTCGAAGCCCCGGTGAAGGCCCCCAGAAGCCACACATACCGAAAAGCATTCCGCTTTTTTCCCGACCATCCTGTGGTGTTGGGTCCCCGCTTTGAACAGACAGCGCCCCGCGCCCCTCCCACCCCCTCCTCCCCCTCCTCCCTCCTCGGCCTCTGTTCTCCGCATGTCAACCAGTTCGGCACACTCCTCACCCGCTTGGTGACCCCATAGGGAGCTTACCCAAAGGCACCAGTGGCATGCGCGCGCAAGGAGGCAGCGCCCCCTGAGCGCGCAGCGAGTAGGACAGATGGGGGAATCACGCGGAAGAGCGGCGGGAGGCACCGAAAAGGGAGGGAGGGGGGGACAGCCCCCCGCCCTCCCGCCCGCCATCGCCATTCGCCCACCCTACACCCACCCTGGGGAGGACAGAACTCTCCAGTTGTGGGACTCGACCACCATATGCGAACATCGCGCATATCCACGGGCTGGGTGACGCGACGTAGCGGTGGCCCGACTTCGTCCCGATGGCTTTAGATCATGGAACGCGTCGTAAGCTGAACACACCGTGGAGATCGCACGTAGCCTGGGTGAGCAGAGCGGACCGCCCCCAGTCGCCGGTCCTCAAATCTCATCAAGCGAAACAGAACAGATAAATTGGCCGCGTACCTTCCTAATATTGGCCAGAGCTGATCATTACCATTATCAGTATCATGAACATTCTTACTATCACCAGCATCATCAGCATCACCATCACCACCATCATCATCATCATCATCATCATCATCAGCAGCATCATCATCACCACCCGCATCATCAGCATCGCAATCATCATCACCATCATCATCAATATCACCATTATCGTCATCATCGCTTTCGGTGCCGTCATGTCCTCGGGCCCGTCTGTGCTGACGCGGTGCCGGCACGGTTAGCTACCGCGTCGCCCAGCCAACCCTTCAAACACGGCGGGGTGCAGATTTACGTGACTGGATGAGATGGGGCCTGGCAAGGCCCTGCATGCTTTATCTCGCGGCTCCCTGTCACAGCCCAGCCGTTTAGCATGTTGATTGTGCACAGTCAGAATCACAGCGAGCGTAAACTATCATCGTCGTGCACCTGGCCCGGCTCCTCAGCTTCGTCGGCGCAGTGGTTGACCTAAATCTACATCTTCCACTTGGGCTCCAGATGTCCCTCGTGCGCTGACGGCCTCGGCACCAATCAGTCCGAGGGCTCGTCCTTTCCATCTGAAGCCACTGCATTGTTTTCCAATTTCCACGAATTCACCTTGGGCAATGCTATGGGGTGGAGAACCCACCTTTGCTCTGGTTGCGTTGCAGACCTACCTTGTGTCCTTCTTCTTTTTCCTTAGTAGTATTATTAGCTGTATGCTAAGTATCGTCATCATTTGTACTGAGACGAGTGGTAGCATTGATACTACTAGTACAATTCGTTTCATTATTTATATGTTGTGTACATGATAGTGTTAGTATTGCCATTATGTTACTGTTGTAGTATAATTTGTAGTAGTGGTAGTAGTAGTAGTAGTAGTAGTAGTAGCAGCAGCAGCAGCAGCAGGAGTAGTAGTAGTAGTAGTTAGTAGTAGTAGTAGTAGTAGTAGTAGTAGTAGTAGTAGTAGTAGTAGTAGTAGTAGTAGTAGTAGTAGTAGTAGTAGTAGTAGTAGTAGTAGTAGTAGTGGGCAGCTTCCAACATTCACGTTCCAGCACCCCCGGCTGGAAGATCTTGCCACGCTCGGATCTGGCAGCATCCGCCTACCAGCGGTTGGCTCCGATTGGCGGAGGCTCCTAGTAGCGGCGCTCACTCGGCTCCTACCGGCGGCGCTTCCCACTGGAAGCGGTTACACGCAGCGGTTGCCACTGGCGGCGGCTCCCAGGTGGCAGCGGCTCCAATGGCGGCTGGTACTGGCAATGCCCACTTGCAATGGCCCCTGCGCGCGCGGTTCCCGCTGGCGGTGGCTCTGGCTCTGATTGGCCCTCCCACTGGTAGCGGCTCCTACGGCAGTTCCCACTGGCGGCTCCCGCTGGCGGCGGCTCTTACGGCGTCTCCAACGCAGGCGGGTCATGGCCCCCACAGGCGGCGGCCACTGGCGGCTCCCAGCGGCGGCGGCTCCTAGGCAAGCGGCCCCAACGCACGCGGTTCCAACTGGCAGCCCCCACTGGCGGCAGTTCCTGCGCAGGCGGCCCCCCAACGCAGGCCGCTCTTACTGGCGGCGGCTCCTTCTCAGGCGGCCCCCACACTAACAGCATCTCCCACTGGCGGCGATTCTTACGGCGGCTCCACCAACGCAGGCGGCCACCGCAAGAGGCTCTTATGGCGGCCCCGCAGGCGGCAACCATTGGCAGCGGTTCAAACACAAGCGGCCCCTACGCACGCGGCTCCCACTGGCGGCCCCCACTGAAGGCGGCTCCTACGCACACGGCGCCAACGCAGGCCGTCCCTACTGGCGGCGGCTCGAGCGCTGACGGCTCCCATTCGCCTTCCCACTGGCGGCGGCTCCTGCGCAGGCGGTTACCACGCATGCGGCTCAAGCGTGTACCTTCCACCGACGGCGGTTCCTACGCAGGCGGTTCCTCGCAGGCGACGGGGGCAAAATTCGATCGCGCAGCCGACGGGGAGCGGCCCCGCCACGCACTCGCAGAGCACGCCACCCCTAAAATGTGGGCGGCCCCAGAGCCCGCAGCCCTACACCCGCGCGCCCGAGAGAGATGGCGGCAAGCCGCGGCTCCAGCCAGGGCGAGAGCGCGCGCTGGCTCGCCAGATCCCCGCCCCGCCCAGGAGGCCCCCCCACCCCAGGGCCCGCCACCGTCCCAGCCCAGGGGGGGGAGCGCGCGCGGGCCAAACTCAGCTGCCAGAGCAAGCGGAGCTGTACCCCATGCAGCGTCGAGCGGCGCGGCGCTCGCCGAGGTGCGCCAGGGAGGCCCGCGGAGCAGATGTTCCCTTAGCTCAGTGGATGGGGCGAGGTTCGCCACTGCCTGCGCGGTGTAGCTCAGGTGGACCAAGCCATGTCCAATGTCCGTGCTGCGGAGTGCAGCACTCCGTGACTGGTTGAGCTGGAGGCGTGGCAAGGCTCTGCAGGCCGTGCCTCGCGCTTTCCTGTAAAGCATGATAGCATATGTACTCGCAACCATAGCGACCAGACATAATCATCATCATCATCATCATCATCATCATCATCATCATCATCATCATCATCATCATCATCATCATCATCATCATCATCATCATCACCACCACCATAATCATCATCACCATCATCGTCATCATCATCATCAGCATCATCATCATCATCGTCATCATCATCATCATCATCAGCATCATCATCATCATCATCATCATCATCATCAGCATCATCATCATCATCGTCGTCATCATCATCATCAGCATCAGCATCAGCATCAGCATCATCATCATCATCATCATCAGCAGCAGCATCATCATCAGCAGCAGCATCATCATCATCTTCCTGTTCCTCTTGCCTGCCTGCGGGGGGGGGGAGCGTCCAATAAGGGACCCTGGCTTTTTATCCTTCTCCTCCTCTGCCTCTTCGTTGGCCTCTTCCTCGGCCTCCTCGTCCCCGTCCTCCTCCTCCTCCTCCTCCTCCTGCCTCCTCCTCCTCCTGCTCCTCCTCCTCCTCCTCCTCCTCCTCCTCCTCCTCTCTCCTCTTGCTCCTCTTGCTCCTCTTGCTCCTCCTCCTCCTCCTCCTCCTCCTCCTCTTCCTCCTACTCCTTTACCTGCTGGGCCGGCGCTTACACTTACCTACGCCTGGATACAGTACGCCTATGCGCGCGCCTACGCCTACGCCTACCATGACGTTTCCTCGCACGGTTCCGCCTGCTCCCACGCCCACGCTACTGCCGCGGGTCGGGGTTCGGGGCCTGCGGGGTGGTGCCAGGCTCTCTTCCGGCCCAGGGGCCGTGGGGGAGTGAGGGGCGGGAGGAAAAATTATGACTGGATTTTTTGACCAAGCACACATGGGCTCCAGACGTGGCTGACCCAGTCCCCTGAGCTGGGACTGGCCGCAATAGCCACAAGTGCCGCAGAACCATGGACCAAGACTCATGTGAAGGGCGGGCCCACACTCCAGCAATGGGGATATCACGTCCTCGGAGGATCCTTGAAAGCGAGAGAGCGCGTTTCACGAGCGTTCGGCTTGAACAAAAGTTGCCCTCGCCCCCTACTAGAAAACAAGGGGGATGGGGTGGGTCACCCCACCTCCCTGAAAATCCGAGGGGGGGGGGGCCTTGTCTCCCCCCTCCCCCTTTCGAGGGGGGAGGGGGGGGAGGAGGGGGGCGAAAAACAAGAACGGGGGAGACCAGGGGGGGGGGGCGAAAAAAAGGGGGGTCCCTCCCGTATCGGGAGCAACGACGGCAACGACGACGGCGACGGCGACGGCGACGACGACAACGACAACAACGAACTGGTGATCCGGTCGGGCGGGTGGGACATTAAATGCAACTTCTACTCTTTGCTCGGAGGAGGTCAAAGAAAGCTATATCTCAGCCGCCAACAGTACATGTTGGGCGGGCGGGGCGGTCCATGAAACGTGTAGTCCGTGACGCGAACGTCCGAACGGTGCGGGCGGTACGTCAAGGGACATGTATGACAACGGCCGCATACGCCAGTCGGGCGAGCGGGACATCAACGGCACTATTCGCTCAGTGATGGGGCGCCCATATCGGGCGGGCGGGACATTAAATGCAATATTCACGCTGTGTTGGGAGAGCGTGATGGGGAAATGTACATGAAACCTGTAATCAATAATGGGGCGTCCAAATTGGGCGGTCAGGACATCAAATGAAACCATCACCGTATGAAATGAGACAGCGCAGAAGAATTAATCCACACGCCGCCGACGCTGGTCGGGCGAGCGGGACATTAAAGGCACCACTCACTCCATAATGGGACGCTCATATCGGGCGGGCGGGACATGAAATGCAATATCCCCTTAGTGTTGGGAAAGTGTCATGGGAAAGTGCATCACGACAACCGAAAACGCGAAACAGGCGGGCGGGACATTATATGAAACATGTCGTCGTCGTCATGGTCGTGATCCTCGTTTGCGCGTCCCGGCCCCCTGTCGCCATCGTCGTCGCCGTCGTGTGCGCTTGCTGGCCCCCCGTGTCGTCGTCGTCGTCGTCGTCGTCATAGTCGTCGTCGTCGTCGTCGTCATCGTCGTCGTCGTCGTCATTGTCGTCGTCGGCGTCGTCGTCGTCGGCCCTCGGAGTCCTAGCGAAAGGGGAAAGGGAGTGGTGCGGGCCCCCCCCTCCCTCCTTGCCCCCCCCCCCCCCCCGTGGGGGGCTGGTTCTCGGGTGGAGCGCCCCCCCCGCCCTCGCGGGGGAGGGCAACCCCCGGTCATCGGCCCCCTCCCTCAGGGCCTGGATGGAGCCCGAAGCCATTTTAGCGAGGCGCCCCCCCCGGGTCGAACCCGGGGGGGGCCTGCGAGCGACCGCAGAAAGAGCTCATTCTTAAAGGCGGGCCACGAACACCCTCTGAAGCCCTCACTTGCCAACCATGCACTCACATGTGCTGCGACGAACAGCCTCTACATTGAACGCGCGACCTCCCATCGTCGGCCAGGGCATGCGCGGCCGCGAACGCGCGCTATTGCACGAGGCGCAGGCGGACGGGGGGGGGAGGCGGAGGAGACTCCTGACCGAGCCCACCGTCCTGGGCACGGCCGCGCTGCTCGCGCCGAGCCTCAGTCTCAGGCCGCACAGACAACAGGGCGGCTCGCAGCAAGCGGCGTCGCACTGGCCGAACGTCGCGCCCGACCGACGCAGTTCGATGCCGCCCATGCTTTGCAAGCCTGCACATCCTCGCCGCACCGCCAGCGAGAGCGCCCGATGCCTCATTGCCCTCGGCCAGCCCGCTGGCGACCCCCGCTGGCCGATCTGCTGGCCCGTGAAACGCGACGGCGCCATCATCGCTATCGCATCCGCCTCCGACCAACCCTGATCACATAGCAGTCCACCGATGGGCGCCCAGAAATCAGCATGCGGGCCCGCAGGCCTCTCGCGCAAGGCCCCCCACCGGACTCTACGAACCTCCTCGCAAACCGCGACGTTGGCAACCGCCCCCCGCTGCACTTGTTCATTGTCTCGAGACACTGCACCTCGCCTAATGGACTAACACGCATGGGCCAAGGACTGGCACGGGGGATGCACGCATCACCACCGCTTCAAGAGCCACGCGCCTCAATCGCTCGTCACGCGCGATCGCGGCGCCCGACTCGCCGCCGAACGTCGGGAGGGGCCGAGCACGAGATCCACGCCCAATACAACCTTGCCCACGGCTGGACCCGAGGTTCCTGGACGCCCAAACTGGATCCAACACCAGCTCTGACATGGATGGCCAACTGGCTTGGGGTTTGGGAGATGCCGCGGGCCAAGACGCATGGGAAACGATCCTGCCCCGCTGTAGTACGAGGTGCAAGCGTATCCGAGTCCGAGAACGCATCGCCACCCCCATGCAGGATGGATCGCCGACTCCGGCTGTTCACGAAATCGGTTACGCACTGCGGGATCACAAGGGCCCGCTTGACATTTCCGATCTTCTCCAGGCCAAGCGCCGCCCGCAGCAATGGAGAGCGTCGGTTCCGCGAGCTGCGCCCCTGCGCGCCCGTGGGAGAGGTTGGCCGAGAAGACGCGACAGCTGCTCATTTCCGCGCCGCCCGCGACGCCCTTGCCACGGGAGTGCGACGAGGCCCCGCGCCACTGTCGCAAGGTAAGAGACCCCTCGACATCATCCAGAATGGGGGGCCGCTGATCCTGCCCGACGACCGCCCCAGATGAGAGGCCCCAGCCGCGACGGCGAATCGCGCCAACGCCCGCGGCGCCCCATTCAGCGACAGAGAGGGTCGCCCAGCCCGCCTGCAACAGCAAGGAGATGGCAATGGAAATCGGGCCGCGCACGCGTCGAGACCGCTGGGCTTCGGGCAGACTGCGCAAGGGGCCCACCATGCGAGACCATATCCGACGCAGAGCAATGTCGAGGCAGGGCGAGACGTGGATCTGAGCCAGGCATGCGCAGTGACAGCAACGTTGCGGCGCAGCGCCCGCGCCCAGCAGAACTGGCCGCCCGCGAGCACGCGCGCCCATGCGCCCGATGCCCGCGGGCAGCTGCGGCCCGAAGCCCACCGCGCCGCATCTCGACCGTCGCGCCGTGCCTGCAAGGGGCCCTCGCGACCCGCCTCAACTCTCGACGGTGAGCGCCCGCCAGAAGAATGTGCCCTCGAGCTGATGTCCCGGCGGGGCGCCGGCCGCCGGCCCACGTCCACGTCCGAGCGCGCCGCCCGCTGGCAGTCCCGCGCGCGAGAGCCGCGTCGCTGAAGAGCGCGCGCCACCGCGACCGCGAGGCGACGGGGGGGGGCGCGCCGCCGAGCTATCTGGCGGCGTCGAGGCCCTGCCCCTTCAACAGCCGCCCTGCGCCCGCCGCCCCCGACGCGGGGGCGCGTCTGACATCGGCGCATAATCGAGCGGCGCGTCGGGGGATATCGCCACCCCACAAAGCGCCCCGAGAAGGTCGGGGCTGCCAAACAAAGCTGCCGCGCAACCGAAGCGTCGCAAACCTTGCGCCGCTGCCCCGGGGGGTGGGAACGCGAGGGGGCAGGAGTCCAGCCGCGCAGCCATGCGTGGGCAGAAGCAGAGAAGGGGCCCGAGGGAAAGATCGCCGGGGGAAACGCAATCGCAGCGCCCACTGCGACAGTTCGGGCCGCCCGATCTCATCGCATTGGGCCCCGGCGTCGGTCGGGGCGCGACCGCGCAGGGCCCGCCGGCGACCGCGCAACTCCACCCCGAGCGCCCGCGCGAAGGCTTCGCGCAAGGCGCTGTTGCTAGCCGCGGCAGCGTCCCGCATCGGATCCTCATCCAACGTCCACTGCCGAATCTGCCCCTGGCGCGCCATGTCCCGTAGCCCACGCGGCATGGCGACGAGGCCGATCACGCGGTCGCCACCTGACTTCCCCCCAAACGACGAGACGCCACCGTCATCGCTTGCCGTTGCCATGATAGGCCTCGCCCAATGATCCCGCACGAAGAACGCAAATTGACATGCGCGCTGTCTGGGGGTCTCTTGAAGTCCAGCGGCGACATGCCGTCAATGCCGAGGCCTGCTCTCGGTATCTTAGCTTTTGCAGGTCGGCGTGGGTCGGTCACGGTCACGTGCTCAAGTAACTCCACTGCCGCATGCCCCCTTTCACAGTGCCACGCGCCTCGGAATCAAACTCATGGCCGCGGGCACTGACGACCACTTCTCTAGCCGCTCGCGAACGGTAAAATCGGCACTATCCAATGGACGAACGACGCATACCCCCCCCCCCCTCAAAAAAAAAACGCGTCGCACATTAACAACCGGAGGTGGGCCCGCTATTCTCGCGGATGGCGCCAAGCGAATTGACTGCCACAGCGCATGCCCCAAGCTCGTGAAGCGAGGTGGCGAGGCAGCGGTAGCCCGCGCGCGGGCGCGCCCAGCGCCTTGCTAGGAATAATCGCCGAGCGCCTTGAGCAGATCCACTCCAGAAGAACCCAACTGCCTGACATCTGCCACCCACGGCGAACGGGTGCCCCAGCTCGAGCAACTGGGGGCTGCGTCTCCATGAGGTGCCGGACGCAGTGGGCGACCAGCTGCCTCGCCCAGTTTTACACTTGGACCGCGCCATTGCTTCGAGGAAGATGGCGCCCTGTCTAGTCGATTCCGCGCTCGGGCTGCCAGCCGAGCCCGTCTCCTGTCGCGAAGAGGCCGCGAAGGAACGCGAGCGGCCTGCCGAACTGGAACCGCGACGCGATCAAACCCGCCAGCCCGGGAGCGGCGTGGACGAGGCCGGTCTTGTCGCGCTGCAGCAGTGAGCTCCACCGCATGAGCCCGCGCGGCGCAGTGACTGCTGACTGGCAGCGCGCGCCGCTGCCCATCCGCGAACGCCAGGGACTCGCGCATCGGCGGCCAGTCATGCTCAAGAGAGCGCGAGGCCCAATTGGTTTGAGCCGGAACTGCGGACCACGAAGCAGCAGGCATGGAGAGAGACGGAGCGCCAGATCCAGCAGTCGGGTCGGAGCTCTGGCCAGATGAGCCGTCTTCGATGCCCTGAGGGCTCTCGCCGGGCTGGGCCCGACTCTCTCCTGCGCGCGAGGCATCATCTTGATTAATTGAATTAGACTGGGTATTTCTAACAGTCTAAGCAAGACCGTCGACGGGGACCTCCGAGCTGACGGGGGCCTTGGAGGCCAGCGCCATACAAGACTCATCGACCCGACTGTCCTCTTCTTTCCTGGCCTCCAACAAACTCTGCAACTCATCCTGATCCTCGATCGGATTGTCAGGCGGCACCTGGTCCAGTTGCACACCCACGAAAGCGGCAGCGCCCGAATCCCCGTCGGAAGCCTCGACGTAAGACCCTGCAGCATTGACGACGCCGGCAGGCTTCGCAAGGCGAGCATGCAACTCAGCGCAAATAGCTCCATGTTTCACACTCGCCTCGGAACGACCGAACTGCAGCCACTGCTTGGGTCGACCAGACTTGAATACTATGGCTGGGGCGGCCCTGGGTCGCGGCTGCAGCGAGAGCCTCGGATCAATCTGCATAGACCTCATGAGCAGCTGCTCTCCCGCCCTCTGGAGACAAAATCTAGCCCGCTGCGGGGTTCCCGAGGGGCCGCTTCGACAATGCCAACTGACGCGACATACGGAATGCACGCAGGTGGGGCGCCGAGAGAATCAATGCGCGAACTACCAGTGCAGACAGCGCATGTGCACAGTGCCTCAGACGCGACGGGTGCCTCCGAACTTCTCCTAGCACGAGACGATATCATTGAGTTGGCCTCGGAGGCCTCTAGACTTGTCCACAAAACGATGGACGTGTCTGTAGTTCCTAACCCAAAGTACTTCGCCTGCGCCTCCTTCAGACGCCCGAGCTTGAAACGCCAACGAAATACACTTGCCAGTCGCCCGAGCTCCATTCTTTGGATACCTCCAATGAATCTTCTGCACAGCCTATGCCTATTCTTCGCGAATGCTGCTCGCCCCAGGGATGTGCGATTCCACCAAACCTGTTCGTACCTCTGGCGCACCTGCTCGCTGCCCACGAACTGCCGCGCCTGCTGTTCCAGCGTGGTGATGCTCGCGTAAAGTATGTCGCATCCCTCCTTAAACAAACTGCAGTCCGTGAAGCTAGCCTCCTGGGTCTGCGTTTTCTCATGCGTCTGCACTTGGCCCTGAACCGAGGATGTCGACGCCTCGGCTGGCCACGTCGATCACAAGCTGGCCTCCGCCCCCGCCTCTGCCGGGACGGCCGTCGGAGCCGCCGCCCTCGCCTGCTGGATGCGCCGTATCCCCTGCGCGAACTCCATGTCGAAGTGGGCGGTGTCCGACGCCGCCACCATGCCAGCGACGCCGCCGCCACCTCCCCCTGCCGCCGATGCCGCCTCCCCCGCATAAGCACCCACCGTCGCACTCGCACCTGCGCCAGCGGCTGTCGCTGCGCCCTTCGAAGCTCCACCGTGGTTTTCCTGCAACTTGCATTTCTTGGACGTCCTCTCCTTGATGGCCCGCTTCGTCTCCTCGATAGTGATCTTCCACTTCGCGATATCCCCCTTCTTGGGCGACACATCCGTCTTGGGTGTGATCAGGTCGGCGCCGGACTGTTTTAGGGGCTTCTTCTCCCGCTGGTCGCAACCCACCGAACCGAGCGAAGCAAACAACTCGGCGCACCACTGCAAATTAGCAATGCTATCTCCCTTGGTCGCCGACCCGGCCGTGGCGATGCCGAGCTCATGCGCCAAGGCCGTAGCCGCCGTCTTCGTCGGGATCGCCGCCATGGCGCAGGCCTTGAGCGCCTCTCCGTGGCAAGAGCTCGTTCGAGGTTCTCACGACATGGAACAAGTTGCGACGACGCCTGCTCGTACCTCGAAGAAGCGTCGCGCCACGTCCCCTGAGCCCGAAGCTCGCCTGACCGCCTCCGCTGGCACGACGCGCGCAAGGGACGGTCATTGCCTAGCTGTCTGGCTGGCTTTCCGCTGGTGGGCCGCCAGCGGTGTTTTCACCTCGGGATTCTTCGTCAGCTGCACGGCCTCCGCGAGCAGCGCGCTGACTGACTCCTCGGTGCCTGGAATGGCTCCCTGCAGGCTAGTGGCCTGCCGCTGGGCCTGGCCTCGGGACGGCTTGGGCACGAAAGACTTCACCTTTTCCTTGGCATTTGCGGAATTCCCTCCGGGCCGCACTCAGGACGTCGTTGTATTCGCATGTCCCGTACCCTGCGCACTTCGACCACGCGCGAGTGCCCTTGTGCGCTGCCATCGTAACCTTATAGCCACCAAGAGAGTCCGCCGGTAAGGGTAAGCGTCCGCCTTGGTGCCTGTCAAGCACCGCGTGGAGGCGTGAGGACGGGACTCTGCAAAATGCCTGAGCCCAAGTTGCTTGAATGGGGGGGGAAGAAGAAGGGGAGGAGGGCGAGGGGGAGGGCAAAGTTAGGGGGGACTGGCTCTGGGGGGTAACCGTCGACCTTGAAGCGGCTATACATCGCCGGTGGACCAGCGATTGGTCACCGATAGCGAACCCTCAGGGCCTCTTTCTCATGATGAAGATGTGAAGGCCCCCCGCCTTCAACGTACACGTAAAGGCTGTACGGTTCCAGGGTGTCGAGGTTGCAGGCAACGGTTACCGACACGATGTCGCCCGCGGCGACGCTGACCGGTCCGTCCTGTGGCGCGCTGGTTGCGCGATAGGCGGCAGAAACCCAATCAGATTCTTGATGGGCTGGCTCAAGGAGCAGAAACGGTCAGGCTTGCTTCGGTGCTGCACGCTCCTCCTCCTCCGCCCAGCCTCCTGGTACTAACTATTGCCCTGCATCCTCGAGGATCGAGGAGGGACGTTTTTGAACGTTTCTAGTATGGTATTGCCTCTTTTCGGGCCTCCGGGGACCCAGATGTCCGACGAGCCCTCTGGGCGTGGGTGGTTTAGGGCGCTCCTCTTCCAACCCCCACTTTTCCCATTCGAGGAAGAGCTTGCCACAACCCCATGCTGATGCCTACACACGCTCTCCTCACTCGACAAGCAGCCAACTAGGAACCATGAGCCCCTCCATCCACCATCCCCGTCATCACATATGAAACCCAAGGCGGCGGGATCAAACATGATATCATGTTTAGCTTGTCTGGATGTCTCCTCCTGCCCCCCTCCTGAGACCTCCTCATCCTCCTGCCTCATCCTGTTCCTCCTACCTCCTGCCTGTTCCTCCTCCTCCTGCATCATCATCCTGCCTCCTCCTCCACCTGACTCCTCCTACTGCCTCCTCCTGCCTGCTCCTCCCCATGCCTCCTCATCATCATAATCCTCCTATGCCTCCTGCCTCCACCTCGTCCTCCTCGTTCTGCCTCGTCCTGCCTCTTCATCCTGCCTCCTCCTGCCCCCTCCGTCACCTGCCTCCACCTGCCTCCTCCTCCTTCCTCTCCCCCTCCTTCTCCACTTCCCCTCCTCCTCCTCCTCCTCCTCCTCCTCCTCCTCCTCCCCGGGCGTTTCGCCTGAGACTGCCTACCATGATCCTGAAGCTCGAAATGTGGCTCTCGCCTTAGCGCCGCGCTCATTCGTCTCTTACAACGCTCCAACCGTTTCAGTGATGAATGGTGGATCCTCTCAAGATGTGGCTCTCGTCTGAGCGTCGCTCACAGTCGTCCTCAAAGTGTGCGCTAGCTTCACGGACGGAGGGCGCTCCTTCTTTTCAAAATGCGGCTCTCGCTTTAGCACCGCGCACACTCGTCTGAACAGTTTACAAGCGTGAGGCAACGTTCCAGAAAACAAGGCGCGTGGCAAGACTTAGGATTGTCAGGGCTCGACAGTCACGTTGATTCACGGAGTTGACGTCCCAGAACTTGTGCTCTGGCACGACTTAGGACCGCCGGGTCGCAACAGTAACATCGATTCGCGGCGTTGACGTCCCAAGAATAGTGCCTTGGCACGGTTGAAGGTTTTCAGACGGCTATCTTCCAACGGGGCTCTTCCTGAAGTGTGGATAGATCCTTATGAGAGCCTATGACGTGGGACCTTCGAGGAGAAGCTTCATTGCAACATATTTGATTCGTTTTGGGTGTACACTGGTCCTCCTCCTCCTCCTCCGCCTCCTCCTCCAGCTCCTCGTCTTCCTGGATCACCCTCCTTCCCCTCCTCCTGATCCTCCGCCTCCCCCTCCTTCTCCTTCTCCTACCCGTTCTCCTCCTCCTACTCCTCCTCCTTCTCCTCATCATCCACCTTCCCCTCCTCCTCCTCATCCTCCTCCTCCTGGTCCCCCTCCTCTTCTTCATCCTCCTCATCCTCCTCCTCTTCGTCCTACTCCTCTCCCTGCCCGTCCTGCAACTCCTCCTCCTCCTCCTCCTCCTCCTCCTCCACCTCATCATCAACAGCATCATCATCAGCAGCAACACCATCAGCCTCAACAACATCAGCATCATCACCAGCAGCAGCAACATAATGAGCATCACCAACAACCGCAACAGCGCATCAGCATAACCATCATCATCATCAACAACAATATCATCATCGTCGTGTACCTCATAATCGTCACCATCATCATCTGCAGCATCACCATCATCGTCATCATCACCATTACCACCATCATCGTCATCAACATCGGCATTACCATCAACATCATCATCGGCATCAACCGCATCGTCATCATCTACATCGTCATCATAATTGTAATCCGCACCATCCCCATCATCATCGCACGTCTGTCAACCCATCATTCCCTTCACCAGAATCAACATCATAATCAACAACACCGTCATTACCGTTATCGTCATCATCCGCATCATCATTGGATCAGCATCACCAGAGCATCAGCATCGTCATCCTCATCATCGTGAACACCAACACCACACATAAGCATCAGCATCACCACCATCATCGTCGTCATCATCGTCCTCATCATCAGCATCATGATCACTGGAGTCACCATCAATAACAGCATCGGCATCAACAGCATCAACATCACAAGCATCAACAACAGCATCATCACCAACATCATCAACATCATCATGCTAATCATCACAATCGCCATTCGTGTCACCGGCATCGCCACCATCATCATCAGCATCATCCACCATCATACTAACACTAATAACAATCATCATCAGCCTCATCATCATCAACAGCAGCATCATCCGGGGCACCATCATCAGCATCATCATCATCATCATCATCACCATCGTGGTCACCGACGTCGCCATCGACATCTCCATCATCACACCAACACCATCAAACTCAACATCACCAACGACATCAGCAGCATCAACATCAACATAGCCAGCATCGCATCATGATGATGATGAGCAGCATCATCATCGCTATCAGCATCATCAGCATCGTCATCGTCGTCGTCGTCGGCGTCTTCCTCGTCCTCGTTCTTCTCCTCCTCCCCATCCTCATCCGCAACTTCCTCCTCCTTCTCCTCCACCACAACCGCCGCGTCATCATCATGCCTCTTTCTCCGCCTCCTCATGCCTTCTTGTCCTTTTTTTTCCCGGTGTAGTTGTTTCTCCCTGTCGCACCCCCATACGCGTCGGCGGGGCAGGTCGAGCGCTTCGCCTGAGACTAGCTCGCCATCTAGGATCCAGGAGCCTGAAGTTTCCATCAATCCCACGGATGGAGGGCGGGAAATTTTCAAACTGTGGGCATTAGCGCCGCCAGAACTTGTCCTACATGGTTGCAGCAGTTTCACACATGGAGGGCGGGTCCTTGTCAAATGGTGGTTTCGCCTGGGCGCCGCGCACATTCCAATTAGAAGTTGTCAAAGGCTTCACGGATGGAGAGCGGGTCGTTTTCAACATGTTGCTTTCACCTGAGCGCTGCGCACACGCGTGTTAAAGCTTGCAACGGCTTCACGGACTGTGGGCGAGTGCTTTCCAAAAAGTAGCTCTCACTTCCGCGCCGCTCGCAGCCGACCTGGGAGATTGCAACGAGTCGCGGATGGAGGGCGGGCCGATTTCAAAATGTGGCTCCCGCCTGAGCGCCGTGCACATTCGTCTCAAGCATGTGCAATCGGGCCAAATACTCGCATTGTCGAAGTCCCGGGGATAGCGTTCTGCCACGATTTAGGGTTGTGAGGTCGCAATCGTTACGTTGATTCGCGGTGTTGATGCCCCAGAGACGGTGTCCTGGCACGATCGAGGAAGTCAGGACGCATCAGTCACGTTGACCATCGGCGTTCAAGTCCAAAGAAGGCTGTGTTGGCACGCTTAAGGGTTATCGGACGGTTGTCTTCTAATGGGCTACTTCCCGCAATGAACAGGAATTCTTCTAGGGACCTATGAGGAGGAAACTTGGAGGGAAGGCTACTTGCAACATAGTTGATGTGTCTTGGATTTGCACTGGTCCTCTTCGCCTCCTCCTCCTCCCTCTGCGGCCTCCTGCCTCCTCCTGGGGCCTCCTGCATACTAATGGGGCTCCCTGTTGCCTCATGGGTCATCCCGGGGCCTCCTGAAGCCCCCTGGTGTATCCCATGGCCTCCGCTGGCCTCTTCTGGGGTACTCGTGAGACCTTCAGGGGCCTCCTAGGTCCTCAGGTGCCTCCTTGGGCTTCCTGGTCTCCTGGCTCCTAGGGCGTCCTGAACTTTCCTGTAGCTTCCTGGAACCTCCTGGGGCTCCCCGCTCGAGGCGTCCTTGCAACTGGCTCACAAACGGGGCCCACGCTCGAGACATCGTGACAAGCTGCTCAGGAACGAAGCTCCCGCTCGAGACTTCCCGATATTCAGGTTGCCAGGTGTGAGAGACGATGGTGCTGCTGATGATAATGGCAATGATGATGATGATGGTGATGATGATGCTGATGCTGATGATGATGATGATTATGATGATGAGGATGGTGATGATGATGATGGTAATGATGATGCTGATGATGATGCTGATGATGATGATGATGGTGATGATGCCGATGATGGAGATGCTGATGATGATGATGATGTTGATGATGATGATGATGATCACCACGGTGATGGCGATGCTGAATGTAACAGTGGTGATGGTGATGGTGATGATGATGACGATAGTGATGATGATGGTGTTAGTAGTAGTGATGATGGTGCTAGTGATGATGATGATGCTGATGATGCTGATGATGATGCTGATGCTGATGCTGATGTTGCTGCTGATGATGGTAATGGTGATGACGGTGATGGTACGATGATGACGATGGTGATGGTGAAACCGATAGTGCAGATGGTGATGATGATGGCCATGATGCCGATTATGCTCATGACGACGACGACAGTGCTGATGGCATTGGTGTTGATGTTGCTGATGCTGATGCTCTTAGTGCCTGTGGAGGTGGTGATGATGAGTCTACTCATGATGGTCAACGGGAAGTGAAGAGGAGGGGGTCCTTCGCTGGGCGACCAGAGAAAGCAAGAGCCCCCCTTAGGATGTGAGGAACACTGTTAGCTAGCGTGGACCCCAAATTGTAACTTTTGCCTTGTAGCTGTGGAAGCCATGCGGAGTAAGCTATGTGGTGTGAGCTATGGTGTGAAAGCTATGCGCGGTAAGCTGTGGTGCCAGCTATGGTGTGTAAGCTATGCGATATGAGCTGCGCTGGGTAAGTAAGCTATGCGGTGTGACCTATGTGGTTCGATGTATACTGTGCCGCTGTAAGCTATGCAGTCTGAGCTATGTTCTGTCAGCTGTGTTACCCACCCAGGGCACGCGGCGCACACGAGGCGCCCTCGGGCGGGAACTTGGCGAAACCTCGGCGGACCCAACCAAGGCACTACGCGCTCACAGGCGACCAGGGGCGCTCACGGGCGTGAACGTGGCGAAAAATCGGCGGACCCAGCAAGACCACGGGGCGCCCAAGGGCGGGAACGTGACAAAACCTCGGCGGACCCGCACAAGGAACAAACCCGGGTTGCAAGCGCTATGCGCGGAAAATGTCCGTGCTGGCTGGATCTGGATCGTGCGCGGGCACTTTGGACTTGTGTTTGACATGGAGGGCGGGGGGGTGAACAAACTTGCAAGCATACAAACCATACACCGTGCTGACCACCCCGCCGCCACTTGGCAATGGTTGTTGTCACGGAGGGAGGTCGACATGTTGCACGATGTGTGCTGCCACGTGCACTGGCGCACCCGGCTACTCCCTGCGCATGGCGCGGCTCGAGCAGGTGGCACACCTGGCGCGGCTGGAGCATGCCAGAGAGGGAGACGACATGTAGAACACGCCAGACCATGCCTGAATGGGGGATCCTCCATGCCACCTTGCGAAAAACCTCTGGGAATGCTTCTCAGAAGGCACGATGGGCTCGGAGGGGCTGGGCGGCCTCTCCCTGCCTCTTAAGCGCGCAGCCAGAGCTCACCGCAAGCAATGTACGGCAGGCTCGTGTCGTGATGGCCTGGGCGATGGCCTCTACCTCTAGAAGAAGAAAACCTGCATAATTATTCACTGCGTGGAGCTCCCCATATGTGCATCTACTCGCATGGACCTGTCCGCCGTGAATGTCTAGGCGCAAGAGCTTTCGAATATTAACGGGCTTCAGTTGTGACGGTCTGGACATCAATCTAACTGCGAATGAATTGGAGTGTGAATGAGCCTCAGTAGTACGAGCGCGTCTCTGTGCATGAGCCTGGGGCCTCCTGGGGCCTCCTGAAACCTACTGGGGCTTCCTGGGGTCTCCAGGAGCCTCTTGGGACCTCCTGGGACCTCCTAGGAAGGTTTCGTGCCCCAGGAGAGGCGCAATCTATAGCAACAGACGTACATAAAACATTGCGGATTAGAGCCACAGGAGAAGGGCAATCTATAGGAACACGCGTAAAACACCAAGGACTCGTGCCCCAGGAGAGGCCCAATACATAGGAACATGAGTAAAACATTTAGGATTGTGTACACAGGAGAAGGACCATCTATAGAAACATACGTAGAACATCAAAGAATCGTGCTCCAGGTGAGGCCCAATCGATAGGAGCATACGTAAAACACATGGGATTGGAGCCACTCCTGTTGCCTTCTGAGGCCTCCTGCTCCTGGGGCCTCTCGGGGCCTCCTGTTGCCTTCCGAGGCCTCCTGGCGCTTCCTGTTGCCTCCTGGGGCCTCCTGTGGTTTCCTGAAGCCTTCTGGAGCTTCCTGGGGCCTCCTGGAGCCTCTTGGGACATCCTGTGGCCTCTTGAGTCTTTCTGTGGCCTCCTGATGCCTCCTGGGACCTCATGTGGTCTCCTGGAGCCTCCTGGAGCCTGTTGGAGCCTCCTGTGGCATCCTGAGAAGAATCTGCGCCCACGAGCCTGGCCACCAAAACTAGCAAACCGATCGAGACATCCTCAAAATCTGGCCCACCTGGGGGGTGAAAATGAGCGCCTCGCTCGAGACATCCTCCAAATCTGCTCCGAAAGCGAAGGATGTTGGGCACAGAAACAGGCAAACCGCCTGAGACATCCCCACAAAATGGCCGCGAACGAGCCCGTGCAACCACCCCTGGCGGCTCCCCTTAGGGGTGCTGAAATGAGCGCCTCGCTCGAGACATCCTCCAAATCTGCTCCGAAAGCGAAGGATGTTGGGCACAGAAACAGGCAAACCGCCTGAGACATCCCCACAAAATGGCCGCGAACGAGCCCGTGCAACCACCCCTGGCGGCTCCCCTTAGGGGTGCTGAAACCAGCGCCCCGCCTGAGACATCCTCACAATCTGCTCTCCAAGCGAAGGATGTTGGGCCCAGAAACAGGCAAACCGCCTGAGACATCCCCACAAAATGGCCGCGAACGAGCCCGTGCAACCACCCCTGGCGGCTCCCCTTAGGGGTGCTGAGTATGAGTAAGTCTGTGTATGAGTAAGTCTGTGTATGAGTAAGTCTGGGTATGAGTAGGTCTGTGTATGAGAAAGTCTGTGTATGTGTACGTCTGGGTATGAGTAAGTCTGAGTATGACTAATACTGTGTATGAGTAAGTCTGGGTATGAGTGAGTCTGTGTATGAGTACGGCTGGGTGTGAGTAAGTCTGTGTATGAGTAAGTCTGTGTATGAGTATGTCTGAGTGTGAGTAAGTCTGAGTATGAGTAGGTCTGAGTATGAGTAAGTCTGAGTATGAGTAAGTCTGTGTATGAGCAAGTCTGAGTATGAGTAAGCCCGACAGGAGGGGAGGAGAAAAGAGGAGGAGGAAGGAGGAGTAGGAGGCGTCCAAGTAATAACAAGAACCACATCTTAGGATATGGGGAATGATAAATGTTCGGAGTTTCAGGCGGATTCCTTCGGATCGGCGCTAGACCCCCCTCCCTGGAGCGCGGAGCGCGCCAAGGGCGGCGCCTGAGGCGCCGCCAGGGGGGCCCAGAGCCGATCCCAAGAAATCCGCGCCGATCTCCGAAGTTACAATTTATGGCGGACTCCGCATCGACCGCTCAACCTCGAACGATCAACGCTTCCCCTCGGCGCAGATCGGCCGACATCGGCCGATCCTGGGCCACTGGCGGCGCTCAACCCTGAACGCCCGCGCTGGGATCGCCGCCGCGTCGACGCGGCGCAGACCCAGACCCCCGACGTCATAAATTGTCCACAACGTCGACCTCCTGGAGGTCTCGACCCATTCCCCGGGACCGCCTTTTCGTCCTGAGTCGTTTTCTGACGGTCACGGGGCCCGGCGAGGGCCACGAAAGGCTGAAAACTCTACAACAAACTTTCTTTTTCGCGACGCGAGGGGGTCTGAGGACCTGCCGTACGGGGAGTGGGCATACTCTCGGGCGCCAGATGTTGTGCCCTGGATGTTTGTTTTGTGTTGTTTGCTGGTTTCTTCCTTCCCACACTACAGACCCTCGGGCCAGGCCTCCTGGCCTGTTAGCTCGCGCGCGTGCCGTGCGTATCACGAGCCAAGTAAAACAATCAGAGAGCAGATCCGCAGCCCCAGATGGTAGATCGCAGAACCGATCGTAGAAGAAAACAAACATATGCGATGTCCTTATTTGTCCAATGCGGGTTCCGCAGAAGTGCCGATTCTTTCCCCGCGACCTGCTTTTCATCCCGAGTCGTTTTCTCCACGTCCTAAGTGTGGCTCTTGGTTTCGCTGGACACCCCTGCGCAAGAACAGGAACAGGAACAGGAAACCACCCACATCGCCATCATCATCATCATCATCATCATCATCATCATCATCATCATCATCATCATCAGCATCATCAGCATCATCATCATCATCAACAGCATCATCAGCATCATCAGCATCATCATCATCAGCAGCATCATCAGCACCATGTCATCATCACCACCATCATCAACCCCTCTCTTCACCACTTACACACTCACACACTCACTTACTCACAATCACTATCGCCAACATATTCATCATCCCTCAGTCCCTCTCTCACTCACTCACCCACTCATCACCATCATCATCATCACCATCACCGACATCATTGACATCACTCCCACACTCATTCACATTCACACACAAGCGCACTCACGCACCCACGAAGTCACACACTCATGCATTCATCTTGAGGAGGTCTAAAGCGGAAGCCTCGTCTGTGACTGAACTATGAGGAAATCTCAGGCGGGGAGGGGGGCCTCCCTATGGGGCCCGCAACTCATGTTGGCAATCGGAGCGGGCCATCCAAACCGTGTAACTGTCGCCACGTTTGGGCCCCTCACGCCTGAATGTTGAAGAAGCCTCAGGAGGGAGCCTGGATTGTGAGTGACTTGCGAAGAAGTCTCAACCAAGAGCCCCTTCCCTGTGGCCCGCACTTCTCTTTGGCAATCGGAGCGGGCCAACCAAACCTTGTAGCGGTCTTCACTGTCGGGCCCCTCGCGCCTGAATTCCGAAGAAACCTCAGGCGGGAGACTCGTTTGTGAGTGAATTGCGAATAAAGGTCAAGCGGGAGCCCGCTTCTCATGGAGCCCGCACTTCATGTTGGCAACCCGGGCGGGCCATCCAAATCCTGTAGCTGTCGTCGCGCTTGGGCCTCTCACGCCCAGATCGTTAAGAAACTTCAGGCGGGAGCGTCGTTTGTGAAAGAATTGCGAGGAAGTCTCGGGCGGGATCTCCGCCCGTATGGAACCCGCGCTTCACGTTGGGAGCCCGAGCTGGTCGTCCAAATCACGCCTGAACTTTAAAGAAGCTTCAGGCGGGAGACTCGTCTGTGGGTGAATCCCACCAGCCCTCTGGGCGTTGGTGGTTTAGGGAGTGTCCTCTTCCACCCCTCCTTCTTCCCCTTCGGGGGGGGTTATCACTGTTCCCTATTAATAAACACCCCCTCCCCCAGGCGACTGGGGGCCAACCAGGGTCCATGACGACACCCCCCACCATCCCTTGCAAAAAACAATGCGAACCACACTCTGCCTCCAAATTCGGAACATGCGCAGCCAACACGATGCGCCCCCCCCCCCCCCCCCCAAAAAAAAAAAAAACCCTGCCAAAAAAAACAATACATAGTACACTTGGCGGCGGAGGCGGCGGCTGCGGCGGCTGCGGCGGCGGCGGCGGCTGCGTTGGCTGCGGCGGCGGCGGCGGCGGCGGCGGCGGTGGCGGTGGCGGCAGCGGCTGCGGCGGCGGCGGCGGTTTGGCAGCGGGGGGCGGCGGCGGCGGCGGCGGCGGCGGCGGCGGCGGCGGCGGTGGCGGCAGCGGCGGCGGCGGCGGCGGCGGCGGCAGCGGCGGCGGCGGCGGCGGCAGGCGGCGGCGGCGGCGGCGGGCAGCGGCGGCGGCGGCGGTGGCGGCGGCGGAGGCGGAGGCGGCGGCGGCGGCGGCGGATTGGCCCCCAGTAGCTGCCCATCCAAAGACGACTGCTGAATATGCTCAGGCTCGGGCCAGACTCGGGTGCTACGCATGTGTTGGGAGGGCGGGTGGGAGTGAGCGAGACGGCTTGTGGGCGGGGAGGGGGTCTTGACCCCTCCCCATACCCCCTCCCCTGGACCTGGACGGGGGGGGGGGGGCGCTGGTCGGCAGAGCGCCCAAGATGGCCCAAGACGGCTCCAACAGCGCTTCGGAGAGCCCAAGATGAGCTCCAAGATGGCTCGAGATAGCCTAAGATGCCTCGAGATGGCTCCGAAGATGCTCCAAGAGGCCCCAATACCGCCCCAAGACGGCTCCAAGATGCCAAATAGCCCCCCAAGGAGGCCTCCAATACGCCAAAACCTTCCAAACACCTAAGGCAACCAAATGATATGTGCCCTCTCGCCGTTTCGCTTCCGATGGCCGTCCTGGGCCTCAAGATGGCTCCAAGAGGGGCCAAGGAGGCCCCAAGAGGGGCCCAAGAAAACCCCAAGACTGCCCCAAAAGCGCCAAAGAGCGCTCCAAGAGCGCTCCAAGAGGGGTCCAAGAGGCGACTTTAGAGGCTCCCGAGGGGGGACGATACTTGCCACCACCCTCTTCTTTGGTCGATCTCCTCCAAGATGGCCCCAAGAGGCGCCCAGGAGGCCCCAAGAGGCCTCCAAGATGGCCCCAGGAGGCTCCCAAGAGGCCCCCAAGAGGACCCAAGCGGCCCAAAGAGGCTCCCCCCCCCGAGGCGCGCAAGACGCCCAAGAGCCCCCCTGGATCGCCAAGATACCCCCAAGCCGCCCCAAGAGGCATCCAAGGCTTCCGAGAGTCATCCGAAAGACATTCAAGATGCTTCTGGCTATTCTGCTGGTTCTCGTCCTCCTCATTATTCTTCTCCGCATTCTCTTCCGCCTCCTCCTCCTCCGCCTTTCCCTCCTCCTCCTCCTCCTCCTCCTCCTCCTCCTCCTCTTCCCCTTCCTCCTCCTCATCCTCCTCCTCGTCCTCCTCCTCCTCCTCCTTCTCCTAGCGCCGCCGTTGTTGCTCCCTCTCTTGCGCGCGCGCGATCCGAGGTGGCACACTTACTTGTACGGCACTTACTCTCATTACCACGTGGCTGCTGGCTAGCAGCGGATGTATACACTTGCTAGTATGCCTTTCAATTGCCTATATGGATCGAATGCGCGGCGGGAGGATATAGCCGCAGAGGCCAGCAACTTTGGGATGATTGGACTGCAGGGAACATGCTGCAAGGCGTTCATGGGAAAGTCTTATCGCATCACACGAATAATGGACAGAGTTGCAGTTGCGGCGGGCTGGATGCACTGTAGATTTAGCAACAAAAGTGCAGGGTGCACGTTCATGTTGCCACCAAGGTGGCCGCAGAAATGTATACGACGAATAGACACGCCACCGACTCAATTGCAGGGAAGGGGTGTGGGAGTGTACTTCAGATTCAGAGGCATGTCTTACTATGCGATGTCGCTGTATTATCCACCAAAGCCGTTGGACAGAAAAGCTATACCTAATTACCTATCGTGTTGTGAGAAACTGACGAGATGGGCATCCATATCGATCGGCAAAGCCCCGCACTCAGCCATTCCGTTCATCATGACAGACGTGAACGATGGAATGGGCATCTCTAAGCAGGACGGTCAGTGGAGGAACATCGGGGAGCAGGCGATAGGAATTGGAGTCACACAAGAACGACATGTGTGCGGAGCTGGGCATAGACTTCGCGAGCTTATGGAAGAACACGGTTTGGTTTCCACCACCTCGTTCCAGAGTGTTGCACACACCGTCTACGATGCGCATGGAAACAAAAGCATGATTGATCATGTCATTGTACCACTATCGGTAGCAGCTAAAGTTCGATCTCACGGACCGTTGAAACGAATGGGCACTAAGCTACAACACATACCTGTCGCTGGGCATCGAGATCACCTCCCCGTGCACGCTCGGATCGAACTCAACATAGACATAGATGACGAGATGACTCAGGCCTGGCGAGCCCCAGATGGAGCAGAATATGAGGAAGTGAAGTGGGACAAAGATGAGTTAATGGCCGCTCGTCGAGGCACTCGTGAGCGATATGATTTTGTGGTTGCTGTAGAGTCAAAGTTATCGGAGCTGAACCTCGACACACGCGCCGACGACACGCCTGAGGAGCTTCTCAAGACCTTGGATACTGCGATGCGAGAGGTGGGAAAACATAGTTTCGACCGTGAAGCCAAGGACCACGTCGACACCGACAAGCAGGAGCGTCTTCGGCTACTTGCGCAGAGGCGCGAGCTACGAGCACAGTTGCACGAATGTGGTCCATCGGAGCTCGAGGAGTGCACCACTGCGCTGAAGGCCATCACTCAGAAATGCCACAAGCAGCGCAAGCGGGCATACGACCGAAAGCAGGAGGCACTGATTGAGGAGATATACGAGGCATGGAGACGGCGCAATTTGGCCGAGGTCCATCGCCTGAGCTTGCGACTTGCTGGCGGCCGTTTCGGCAGCGGCAAGCGTGACTTCTCACGCCTGCAGGGTGCGCTCCCGACCAAGGACGAATGGCTGGAGGCCTGGTCCAAGACTGGAGGGGAAGGGGGCATGTTGGCTTCGAGGTTGGAGCGGGGGGACCTGGTGCGGGAAATGGAACGATTTCGGCGACCTCCTGCCCCGCCGTTGTTTCGGCAGGAGCGCGCTGATCAATCTCATAAGGATGCCATAGGAGATATTGCGTCGTTTCAAGCGTATGTAAAATCAGCTTCTAAAAGAAAGGGGGTTCCTAGGTGGTCCTTGCCTGTGGAGTTGTGGTGTTTGGAGGTTGGTGAGCCTCCCGAGGATGATCCTCGTCACTGTGCTGGACTTGGCTCGAAACTTCCCGAGGTGTCTGGCGAACAAGTTAGAAGCTGGCTGCATCGCATTTTTTTCTAATCAGACAGTCTGGTTTTCTCCCGAGTTTGTGGTCTTGCAGTCAGGGGTTTGCTCTTCAGAAGAGCGCATTGCCTGGCCCTGCTGGGCGACGGGTTGTGCACGGACTGGACCCGCTCGGCAAAGCCTTCCTGAAACGAATAATGAAACGAAGACCGTCGTACCAACACTCGGAGTTGGACCACGGTTTTTTGCGCCGTAGGAGGAGAGAAGATGCGATCGCCGCCAATCTTTGCACTTCTTGGCGACTGAACAAGGCAGGTATATACTGGACTGACCCACTTAAAGAATTAAGCAATGCCTTTGCCTCCCCAGCGTGACCAGCTGTAGATGAGGCCGTTTATGACATGGCCATGGGGAGGGAGACACGGTTCTGCCACCAGCGGTATAAGCAGGCCTGCACCAGCATCCCAGCGGAAGGCGGGGACCTCCTGCTGAAAACGGGGTGCGGAATGCTCCAAGGGGATCCTTTCGCTGTGGAGTCGTTCGTCCACGTGTTTCGCCCTCCTGTCGATCGTTGGGTCTCGAAGTGTCGCGAACAGGATCCCCAGGGGCGTGATTTAGAAGCACAATGTGATTTTTTACAACCGCCCAAGGTCTATCTGGGACTTACTAAATTCGCCGACGATCTTTTGAAAAAGCTGGTCCTCGGCCCGCGCTTCTCCCTGGACCTGGTTAGATGGACTGTGCAGAAGAATGATGAGTTGCTTGACGCTGAGCTGGCGAAGATCGGCCTCAAACGTAACCCCAAGAAGCAAGAGGCTTTTTTTTCGGCCCCGCCCTCAGCCAAGCGTAGAGTAGCTAGCATGCTGCGCAACATGGAGTGTAGCTGCGGAGAGGCCGTGAGATATCTGGGACCTCGGCTGACCTCCACCCAGTCTTTTCAGAATGAACTCGGAAAACGGATCCAGGCCGCTAAGACGGCATATTTCCCTACCTAGGCTCTGCCTAGAAGGGTTCTTACTCTCTAGCTTAAAGGGGCCGGGCAGTGGAAAGCGCCCCGGGCGGTTCCCCCAGTCCCCGCCCCGCGGTTCCCCCAGTCGCGCCCCCTGGGTTCACCCAGCTTAGCCTAGCTAAGCTTAGCTTAGCCTAGCTTAGCTTAGCTTAGCTCAGCTCATATTAGCTTAGTTTAGCGTTGCCTAGCCTAGCTTGGCTTAGCTTAGCTTAGCTTAGCTTGGCTTAGCTTAGCTTAGCTTGGCTTAGCTTAGCTTAGCTTAGCGTAGCTTAGCTTAGTTTGGTGTAGTTTAGCTTAGCTTAGCTTAGCCTAGCCTAGCTTAGCTTAGCTTAGCATAGCTTAGCGTTCCTTAGCTTAGCGCAGCGCAGCATAGCACAGCGCAGCATTAGCACATCATAGCATAGCATAGCATAGTATAGCATAGCATAGCATAGCATATCATATGATAGCATAGCGCAACATAGCATAGCATAGCATAGCATGACATAGCATAGCATAGCATTGCTTAGCATAGCACAGCGCAGCATAGCATAGCATTGTATAGCATAGCATACCCTAGCCTAGCCTAGCCGAGCCCAGCATAGCATTGCGCAGCATAGCATAGCATAGCATAGCATAGCATAGCATACCATAGCAGAGCAGAGCATAGCATAGCACAGCATCCACTATTGCTGCTGCTACTGTTGCTTTCCTAGAGGCTCCAACTCCTAGGTAGGGTCGCACTGGGATAATTTAGACTCGGGCGTTTCTGGCAGGCACCTAACATTCCGTATAAATGGAAACGCTGTGTCCTGTTATGTCATGTAGTTAACTCCGCCCTTTCGGCGGTTGAGTGTTTCATTCCAAGCTCAGGCCAACTTCGCAAGCTGGAGCTCTCAGTGGCTGGCCTGTGCCGCAGAGCGATGAGAGGAACATCCAGCTGGGAAGATGCGCACCACGTTCGTCCGCTGACATCCCAGCAGGTTCTGGAATACTGGAAAATCATTCCGCTCTGCGTTGAACTCAGAGTTCGACGGCTTAAATGGTTTCAAGGTATTTGCTCGTTCCCCGAGTCCCACAGACAGCTGATAGCTGCGTGGTTTGGCGTTTTCCTTGGAGAGGATGTGTTTGGCGAACAAACTTCAATTAGACCTGATGCTAACCCCTGGGCTTTGAGAGTCCAGGCAGACATCGAGCAGCTTGTGCTGGTGTCTGAAGAGGCAGCTGACCTCTGGGCCGATTGTCAAGGTCGGGTAAAAAGATTGTTCGAGCCAGAATTCGCTGCGCGCTTCCGCCGAGTTGATATGAATATCCTCAGAGGAGCCGCCCTCAGTGTGCAGATCTCCCCAGGCTCCTTTGGACCCCAGCCTCCTGGAGATTCGTCGGTGGCCCCCGAGGCCGAGGAAGCTGGAGCCCTTCTCACCGAGCGCTTGCACACGTGCCCCTGGGAGGACGAATATGGCCCCTGTGGAGCCACCTTTAGAGGTAGGTCTGGACTAGCAAACCATGTACGCATTGTACATAACAGTGTTAAACTCTCGCATGCTCTCACGATAACGAATCAATGTATAGTATGTGAGGAAGTCTTCGGTGAGCGCCTCACGGCATGCCAACAGCTGGAGGGGGCCCTACTGCATGGACGATGTCTTCGAAACAAAGCATCGACGATAACAGAGCTCGTGGTCCCAGATGCGTTGGTCTGTAGAGTTTGTGGCTCAGAACATCACTGTCTTCGTGAATACAACCAACACGCTCGGCTGCACCTGCAGTATGCCCCTCCTCATAGATGTGGACACGGAGATGTTCGGCGAGGACTCGGCTCCACCATGGGCGGGAGTTCAACTGGCGCCGAAGCGGAAGGCCGAAGGTGCAACCGACGGCGAGCAGCAAAGTCAGAAAGAGCTGAAGGGCAAGGGCAAGGGCGAGGACAGCCTCGTGACAAAGGTCGCCATGCTTTCCCTCGCCACCGCTCGCGAGCAGGCGCTGCTCTCGTTCGTGGTGCTGTCGACTTACCTCATCCCCGCGGAGTCGTACCTAGCCAAAGCAGGACTGGCCGCCAACAAGTTCTACGCGGACATGGTCAAGGCTCTACACGACCGAAAGGCGGCGGGAGAGGATGTGGATCTGTCGACGCCAGGGCCGCCATTCATCACCGTGTTCTTCATGACGACCAGGGCGCTCATGAAGATGGCGCCAGAGGAGATCCAGCAGAAAGCCGAGGAGTAGTTCAACCTGCACCTGAAGGAGAAGTCACCGCAGTACATGGGCTCGATGATACGCCACTTCACTGTGCGGGCGCCGCGTGGGCCAGGATCAAAGAAGATGGAGGGCAAGGTCAGGATGCAGTTCGCACTGGGGCCAAACCCGCTCAGCTCCGCAGTGAACGTGTTCCTAGAGGCGGCTTTGACGGACCTGAAGGCAACGCAGCTCGTCGGATCCGCTCCGAAGGGCCCGCTGGAGAGGCAGATCACAAACATGCTGCAGCGTCGAGGCTAATGAGTGTGCCGGTGCCATTCAGAGACAGTGTGCGTTTTAGGGAGCTGCTCGAGAGAGGCCTGGTGACGCAGGCCGCGCCATCCAGCCAAAATTTTTTAGTGGCACTCTCGACTGAGAAGGGGAAGGGGGGGAGCCGTCGTCGTCGTGAGCGGGGGGACGGAGGGAAGGGCAAGCAATCCTGAGAGTGCTGCTAGTGCCAGCGGGATCGCTGCGGGGCCTTCCCCGCCGAAGCGTTCCCCGCGGCCTAGCGGTTATGTGACCGCCGCAGGGTCACGATCCGAAGGAACTGAGAGGTTGGCGAGTTTCGCCGCACAGGGCTCGAAATTTTATGCTGTTGCACGGTTGCTTCTTTGGATGCTGCTGCTTCAGCCTCCATATTGCAGGCACGCTGGACGGGCGTGCGGAAGACATCAGATTGGTGGATCCGCCCCAAGTGCTTTCGAATCGAATCGAATCGAATCCTCCTTCTCCTCCTCCTCCTCCTCCTCCTCCTCCTCCTCCCCCTCCTCCTCCTCCTCCTCCTCCTCTTCCTCATCCTACTCATCATCTTTCTCCCCACTCCCTCATCCATCCATCCGTCCATCCATTCAGCGTCATCATTCTCCTCATCCTTCCTTCGCTCGGTTCGGCTGTCTCCCAAAGGCCTCAAGGAATCCCCGAAGCGCTCCAAAAGCCCCCCGGAGCCGCCAAGAGGCCCACGCGATGCCCCGCGAGGCCTCCAACAAGCTCCCAAGATACATCCGAAGAGACTCCGACAAGCATTCAAGAAACCTCTGGCCATCCTGCTCTCACTTCTCCTCCTCCCCCTCCTCCATCTCCTCCTCCTCCTCCTCATCATCATCATCATCCGATTCCTCCTCCATCCTCGCCGTCTTGGATAAGACAGGTTCCCCCGCCCTTGGTTACTCTGTGTGCTCCCTCACTTCCCTTATCACTTCCGTTCGCCTGGGCATTCGCTGGTCGAGGACCAGCAACACCAGCAGCAACAACAGCAGAAACATTATCAGCAGGAGCAAAAACACCAGCAGCAACACATGCAACCCTCACCACAAAAAAATCCCAATTCACCGTTGTTGCCCGCTCGGTTTCACTATGTGCGTCTCTTCTTCCTTTCTTCCGTCAGCTCCCCTACGCGTAGCGTCTAGAATTGCGAAGAAGTCTCAAACGGCAGCCCCATTCTCATGGAGCCCGCATCTCATGTTGGCAATCGGGGCGGGTCATCCAAATCCTGTAGCTGTCGTCGCGCTTGGGCCACTCACGCCTGGACTGTTAAAAAGCCTCAGGCGGGAACCTCACCTGTGAGTGAACTGCAAGGAAGTCTCAAGCGGGAGCCCCCTCCCTATGTTGCCCGCGCTGCACATTTGCAATCCGAGCGGGGCATGCGAAACCCAAACCTGTCGCCAATTTTGGATTCCCCAACCAGGCTTGAATCTTGAGGAAGTCTCAGGCGGGAGCCTCGTCTGTGAGTGAGTCGCGAAGAAATATCGAACGAGAGCCCCTCGCCATGGGGCCCGCAGCTTCATGTTAGAATCCAAGCGAACCCTCGGGATCTCGTGGCCGTCGTTACTGTCGGGCTCGTCACGAACGGAAGGTGGATGCGAGCCCTCGCGGGCCAATCCGGGCGGGGGTTCTCTTGTGCTCTTAAGAGGGCCACTCGCACGGCGGACTTCAGTCCCCCGACGCGGCGATGGCATCACCATCGACTGCGCCAGGGATGAGGACGCTGGCCGCGCAGGCATGTCGGACGAGCAGTGGTGGCTGCACCTCTGTGTCATGTGCTCCAGCGCCACGCGCATGCGGAACATGCTGATCCTGCGGCCGCCCACGCGAGATTTTCTGGAGCGCGGGCCGCCGGCGGTCGTGCGGAAGGCGCTCCGGAAGTTCGGCGAGACAGCGGAGAGCTCCATAACCGAGGCGGAGCAGCTCGCAGCGCGGCTGGGCTTCGCGCTGCCCCCCGCCTGAGCGCGGCCGCGCCTACCTCGAGGCCCGCGTGGTTGTCCCAACGGCCTGGCCCGCGGGTTTGTCCCGACGACCCACCCCCGCGCCCCAGCGGCCCGCGGGGTTGTCACAAAGGCGTGGCCCGCGGGATTGTCCCAAAGGCTTCGCGATCTAGCCGTCGGCGAACGCGCGCGTGCTGGCCGAGGCGGCGACGGCGCCGAGGAAAATCGACTTACTTGTCCCGACCAGGGGGAAGGGGAGGCACACATGCAGAAGAGGCAGGAGGAGGAGGAGGAGGAGGAGGAGGAGGAGGAGGAGGGGGGAAGGGGTAGGAAGATGGTGATGATGAAGAGGAGGAGGAGGTGGAAAAGGAGGCGGAGGAGGAGAAGGAGAAGGAGAAGGAGGAGGAAAGATAGAAGGAGGAAGAGGAGGAGAGGGCAGAGCAGAGGGCGAGAGGAAGGTGTCCGGCAGGGCGAGGAGGAAAGGGCTAAGGGCAAGGTAAACATATTCTCATGTGGGGTTCCATCGTCGGAATAATTCTCGACTGTCCCGGGGCCCAGCGAGGGCCCCCAGAGGACAGGAATGGGCAAAAACCTCCCGTCGGGTCTGTCTTCACATCGCGAGCATGTCTGGGAGGGAACGTGCGCCCCCGATGGGACATGGCGTCCTGGCAGGCGGCGCCAGCGCCGGTCTTGACGCCGGCCACCGACGCCACGTCGCTGGCGTTCAGGACCTCAGCAGGCGCGTCGCGCCCACGGCCACACCCCGATCGAGGGGAGATGCCAGCCCGCCACCCAGACCCAACCTTAGGAAGCAACCCTTGCCCAGACCACTGCAAACCAAATCTTGCTGCCAAGGCCTTGGACACTGACGGTGGAGAGGAGGCTGCCGGCCCGTGCCACATCGAGGAGGCAGGGGGGATCGGGCCATGGGTGTGGTTTCATGGCGATCGCGCTCCGCGGCGACCTACTGGTCGGTCGAACGACTTCTCGGTCGGAGCAGGGACAGCGCTGCGCGGGACAGCCCGCGCTGATTGTGCTGCCAAGGCCTGGGGCACAGACACCCCCCCAGAAGGCGGTCTACGGTTAGGAACTTTGGCTTAGCCTGCCGCGCCGCCGTTCTGGCCCACCACACTTCGGCATGACACGCTGACCACTTCCCAGTCCCCAGGCGTCACCGTCCTGAACTCTTCCCAACCTCACGCTATCCTCTCGCAATGCATAGCGTGTCGCCGGGCCCGCCGCCGCGACACGCTAAGCAAGTTCCCGGCCGTGCCCAGGTCATTTGATCATTGGATGCCACATGTTTGTCGGTCACGATCGGTAGCGACCGATCGACCATCAAAATTGGACGCGACCGATCGCGACCAATTCCAAAATCGGTCGCGACCAATTTCGAAACAAATCGGTCGCGTCTGGAACTTGAAACAAGATTGATAGCGACCGATCTCGAGGTCGCGACCAGAAAAACCGGGCATCCAATGATCAGGGTGGGGGTAACATACGGGCTATGAAGCTGAATTGAAAAAAGAACGAGCCACAGACAGAAGCCCAGAGTAAGCCAGGGATGAAGCCAAATAGAATGGAAGTAAGCGGAATGTAACTGGATGTTGACAGTTTGGGGCCGTTGTCGACCACGAATATTCCAGCGCCGATGGTGGATGTAAGCACCCAGGAGTTGCATCCATGCACGGGTCCAACCCATGCACAGGCAAACTCTGAGATCCGACGTCACGAAAAATCGCAACCGTGTGAAACATCGCGGACTGAACCCTCTGGACTCCGCCTTTCCTGTGACACTCTTCGAGCCGCATCGATCCTCGAGGGCCCTGGGGCCCTCAAGAGGGCGCAATCGCCTTGTGTGGAAAAACCGCAACTCCAGGATCTCAGGGAAGGGCTCGGGCCTGAGCTCTGCGCGCGCGCATGGGTGGCGCTAACACCTCCAGGACATGCGATCCCTTGATTTTCACTCCAGGGTACCCCGAAATCCCGACTCTTCCCCCAGGACCGGCTTTTCACCCCGAGTCGTTCTCTTAAGGTCCTGGCAGGCCCAGCGATGGCCCCCAGAGGCCGAAAACTACGAAGACCCTCCGTCCTGCAAGTTCAGGGCGCGAGCATGTCTGAGCTTAGCGCGGTGTACTTTTTTCCACTCGTGGGACAACCCCTCAGAGGCGGCCCAGGCTGGCCGCAGCGGGCCCCCAGGCTGGCCCGACTCGTTCGACCCCCCCCCGCACCGCCCCTTGCGGCGCCCCCTTGGGCGCTCCGTACCAGGGCCTGCGGGGGTGAGCCAGAGCCCCCTAAACGGCGGGGCGGCATTTCTAAACTGGGGCTTAGGCTTTTCCATTTGCCCCCGTGTGCTATGCCTGCGTTCTGCGGAGCCCAGGGCCCACTAAACAGGGGCGTAGCCGTGGAAATCCTGTGCCTTTCTTCTGTGACCCCGTCTCCGGCGCCCTGAGTGAGAGCACCCCAGACTACACCAGGGGGGTCAGCCTACCCTGATTGTCTGATGCCAGATTCTTCTGGTCGCGACCGACGAAATCGGTCGCTACCGAAATTGCTTCAAATTCCAAGATCGGTCGCGTCAACGTGGCTTCAAGATCGGTCGCGACCAATTTGGATGGTCGATCGGTCGCTACCGATCGCGACCGACAAAAAAACGAGTGTCCAATAATCTGGGCACAGTCGGGAACTTTTGCTTAGAGTGTCGCGGCGGCGGGCTGGCGACACGCTATGCACTGCGAGCGGATAGTGTGTCGCTCCGCTCCGCGGAGTGCTGGGAAGAGTTGAGGACGGTAATACCTGGGGACCAGGAAGTGGTCAGCGTGTCGCGCCGAAGCGTGGTGCGCCAGAACCGGCGGCGCGACACGCTAAGCCAAAGTTCCTGAACGTAGACCGCCTTCAGAGAGGCTGTCTGTGCCACAGGCCTTTGGCAGCACACTCAGCGCGGGCTGTCCCGCGCTGTGCAACAAAGACACTGGATTCTGCTCGAATCGAGCAGGTCCGTCCACCGACCGGCAGGCCGCCGCGAAGCGCGATCGCCATACTGCAACACCCGTGGCCCGCTTGCCCCTGCACCCTCGACGTGGCACGGGCTGGCAGCCTCCACTCCACCGTCACAGCTCCTGTGAGCAGCCGTAGGAACCACATGTCCTCCCTGAGTGCTCTGCAGAATGAGGCCCACGAGAGGACGCCAGCCGAACGGAGGCCCCTCGGGCACCTCGCGGGCGGCAGGGGGGTCTGACCGACCACTCGAGGATCTTTGGTCGCAAAATGGGGGCAGAAGCACGGAGACCCAGCGAGGCACACACAAACACACAGATCAATACATCCTCATCCTCCTCCTCTTCCTCCTACTGTTCCTCCTCCATCCCTTTTTCCCTAAACAGTGATTGCACTTTGGGATTCTTACTTCTGCTCTAAGGAACTGGGCCTGTCTGCTGGTCTGGCGGCTGCGTTGCCGCACTCACCGCCTCGTCGCCGCCCGTCGTCTGGGCCTGCCTGCCGATCTGGCAGCTGTGTTGCCACCGTCGCCGCCGCCTCGTCGCCGCCCGTCGTCTGGGCCTGCCTGCCGGTCAGGCGGCTACGTTTCCGCCGTCGCCGCCCCGTCGCCGCCCCGGCGCCTCGACGAAGCGGTGACGAATTGAATGCGCCACATAGATTGATGCACATAGATTGTACAACAGCGACTGCACCGCATGGACTGCAGCACATCTGTTTCAGAACATAGGTTGCACGACGTTGATTGCTCGACAAATGTTGCACAACAGATATCGCGCACAGAATAGGTAGTACGACATTGATTGCCCCAATTGATTGCACCACACATGTGGCACCACATTGGTTGCACACCATGGACCGAAATATTGTACCACATACTAGATTGCCCCACGTAGATGGCTCCACGTAGATTGCAGAACAAATACATATATATATATATATATATATATATACTGTACTAAATGGGTTCTCCGTTCTAGAAATAGACTCTGCCCGCCCCCCCCCCCAAGGATTATCGACCCCCTATTTCGTATTGCAATTTACATACGATTCTGCCCCATCGTCCATCCGAAATCCGCCGACCCTGTCGGCGTGTGGAATGGGCTGTTCGTCGTGGTTGTTGCCTCCCTCGCTGCTCCCGCCCCGGTGTTGTTCGCCATGGTTGTTGTCCCCCTCGCTGCTCCCCTCTCCGTTGTCGTCGCCGACGCCTTACCGCCGTCGCCGTCTCCCACCTCGAACCGTCGCCGTCTCCCACCTCAGATTGAGCAACGTCGTAATTGAGTCGAAGGGAAGCCCATTCCCTTTGATCCCTTCCCCGGAAGGGGGTGGGGTCCCGGGAGGTGGTGGGAGGGGAGTGGAGGGGGGGTGGGGTGGGGGGGCCCGGGTCAGAATACCATCTCCCTCTGGGGGTCCCGGGACCAGATCTCTCCAAACATTTGGCGCAACGTAGGGACCCCTAAGCCCCAACGGCGCCGATCGTAAACCACACCCTGGGTCAGCGACAGGAGGCTCAAATTACAAAAACGAGCAACTCCAACGGTAGTGGCACCTTTTCCTCCACTGATCTGCGGCGGCTCACCAGCCGCCGGCCCGAGGCCGCCGAGCCAGGGGCCGCGAGCCAGGCCTGGCCGTCCAGCGCCGCCACGAGCCTGGCGGCCACCGCGGCTCTGGTCGGCGCAGCGGCGAGGGCGGGGGCCTCGGGCGGCGCGGGCCACGGCGGGGGTCATCGTCGTCGTCGTCGTCGGTCGTCGTCATCGTCGTCGTTGTCGTCGGTCGTCGGTCTTCGGTCGTCGGTCATCGTCGTCGTCGTCATCGATGTCGTCGCCGTCAACGTCGTCGTCGTTGTCGTCGTCGTGATCGACGTGCTCGTCATCGTCGTCATCATCATCGTCGTCACTCGTCATCGTCGTCGTCCTGGTCGTCGTCATCGTCCTCGTCGTCGTCATCGGTCGCCTTCGCCCTCGCCCTCGCCCTCGCAATCGTCGTCGTCGCCGTCGTCGTCATCGTCGTCGCCATCTTCGTCGTCGTCGTCGGTCACCCTCATCCACGTCGTCGCGCCCTTACCCTCGCCCTCGCCCTCGCCTTCGTCGTCATCATCGTCGTTCTCGGCCTCGTCCTCGTCGTCGTGGTCGGCGGCGTTGCCCTTGTCGTTGTCGGTCGTCCTCGTCCACGTCGTCGCCCTCGTCCTCGTCGTCCTCGTCGTTGTCGTTGTCGTCGGTCGTCCTCATTCTCGTCCTGGTCGTCGTCGGTCGTCGCCGTCGTCGGTCGTCGTCGTCGTCGCGTTCATCGTCGTCGTCGGCGTCGTCATTCGTCCTCGTCCTCGTCCTCGTCATCGTCGTCTTCATCGTCCTCGTCCTCGTCGTCGGTCGCCGTCGTCGTCGTCGTCAGCGGCGGCGGCGGCCGCGGCAGCGGCGTCGTGGTCGCAAACTCCAACCTGGCGAACCTGGCTAGCTAATCAGCATAAGTAAGCATAGATACCCCACTTGCAAACGTCATAGTAAGTACATATAACCATCATACTAGCCTACTTTGAACCCCAGATGGGGCTAAGCAAAATCAGATAAGAAAGCCCCAGACCGCCGCACATGGATAACCTATGTAGCCTAAACTTGCGGGGCGCTTGCGAACTACTTAAAGCGGATCTACTCCGGATGAGTAAATCATGACTCTGTAATATGTACATTCCACCAAACTTGTCAGTGAGCGATATACTTACTAACCGCCAGGACCCGCCCAGTGGAGGCGCGGCCCCAGAGAGAACGCCCGGCGGGGGCCGCCCCCACGACCCAAGGGCTCCGCGCGCGGCACCCCAGGGTGCTGTCCAAAGGGACAGTCCGGGGCGCGTGCCCCCTCGCGTGCGGCCGGCCAGGCCTGGGCGACCTTGCGCCGCTCCGCGCTGCCCAGGTCCATTGGCGAGATGTGGGCCGCGGAGCCCTCAAGTGTACTGCAAGGACTCCCCCATAGGACTCCCCCATAGGACTCCCTCCTACGAAAAAATGCGGCCGGCACCCTGCCGCGGCGGCCGCCCGCCCTCCTGCACAACAGAGGTTAAATCCTACCGCGCAGAACATTTCCCAGCCACCACGGCGGATTCTCAACAGCGTGACGGATGGTATGCGAAATACACATCAAAATTGAATATGATGTTGTGTACGCGTTTGATGAATTCAGACATACAGCTTAAAGCAATATAGAAGACATCTGGAAATTATTTGGCAACATGCCTCGTCTCCATTGATCACCTTCCACAGCGCTAAGGCGAGAGCCACATTTTGAAAAGGAACCGCCATCGCAGCTTCTCGGACGAATGCGCGCAGCGCTAAGGCGAGAGCTCAAATGTGAAAGTCAGGGGGTTCTACCCGTGTGCATGTTGCAAGTGTTTTAGACAAATGCGCGTGGCGCTAAGCCAAGAGCTCCATATTGAAAACGGCTTGGTGAGCCCACATGCAACACA
Organism: Prorocentrum cordatum; assembly: GCA_963575745.1. Classification (NCBI taxonomy): domain Eukaryota; class Dinophyceae; order Prorocentrales; family Prorocentraceae; genus Prorocentrum; species Prorocentrum cordatum. The sequence continues at coordinate 279,095 of CAUYUJ010014581.1, read as the reverse complement.
CCACTCCAGTTCCCAGATATTTGACAAACATGACATGTGATAGCGATACACGAGCATTATCATGCAATCGCAGCGTTGGCCTTTCCAAACTGACGGCCCTGGACAAATGAACTTCGTGCTAGCAAACGAATTTCGACATCGTGGATCCCCAGGCGCATAATACGTCGCAGCCTCAGGGAATCGTGATTCCCCCATCCCGCTCTCTCCCCACTCTGGACTTTCGTTGCCGCCCGCAACAAGTCCCCAGGGCCGTTTTCAGCTGGCATTGGGACGACGCGTCCATTTGGGCAAAACGCACTGGTGTTTACCCCAGCACAGGTGTATACCCGCTCAAAACAATTAGCAGAACAACCCGAAACAAGAAACGACGTAACAGGACAGGCATGAGTATACACCAGGATGGAAAGGGCATATTGCTCCATACACCACACGGACGGGCCAGAGACGTATACACCAGAGTGACGGGACAGGTCAATCGATACAACTGCAACGCAACGCCCAGAACAAACGCGCCACTGGACTCAAACGCTTGGACACATCGTCCGCCGCTGAGCTCCAACAGGGGGAACGCGCTGGCAAGCGCCGCAAAGTCTTCCGACTTATTCAAAATGAACCAGAACACAAGCGCACGATCGCGCGTCCACAACCGAAATTACCCGGTTGCATTTACAGGTCGGGATGGAGGAAATCACATAATAGTAGGAACACGTATGCAGCACTGGCAAGGTAAGGTATAGTAGCTTTTCAAAGTGGCCATAACAAACTGTTTTGGGAAGGCCCTACCGACGTGGTGTATTGCACATGGGCCACCGGCGGTTCCCCCTCAATCCTTGTAACTGGTGCCAGCTGTTACGGCGAATGTCCGCGGACTTCAATTGAAAGAGATAAGAGGCAGGACCAGGAAGGGAGGAGGGAGGCAGGAGGCAGGGGGGGGCTGAGGAGTAGGGGGAGGAGAAAGGAGGCACGAATAGAGAGGAGGGAGGCATGAGGAGGAGGAAACAGGAAGAGGGATGATGATGAGGAGAAGGAGAAGGAGGAGGAGGAGGAGGAGGAGGAGGAGGAGGAGGAGGAGGAGGCGAGGGCGAGGATGACAGCGGCCTGCTCGAAAGAGTTCGACGTCTGCACGATCAGCGGCAGGGGCGCCGACAGCACCCCGTCGCTGCCCGCTCCGTCGTTCGTCAGGTACACGAGTGCAGCCTTGGCCGCAGAGGGGAAACGTGAAGGGGGGGGGGATGCTGGGGCGGGGAAGAGAGAAGGTGTGGGGGGGGAGAGGCGGGAGGAGGGGGAGGAGAGATGAGGGAGTTCTGAGATGAGAGGGTCCTTGGGGGGTCGGACGAGTCTAAAGGATTTGAAGGTGCCAGGGTGAGTTCTTCTGTATCTCCCTCTCGTCCTCTTCCTCCGACTCATCCTGCTCATCATCCTTCTGGTGTTCCTTCTCATACTCCTCATCTGCCGCCTCGCTTTCACCATAAACATAATCAGTATCCACATCATCAGAAGAATCGTTTCCGCCTGCCGATCCTCATCGTCAACATCCTTGATCCTCCTACCCCGACCCCTTTCGCCTCATCTTCTTACCACTCCAACTCCATCTACTACTGCGTGTCCTCCCTCTCCTCCTCATCCGCTTCCTCCACATCCTCCTCCGCCTTCTCCTCATCTTCCTGCTCCCCCTCATCCCCCTCCGACTTTATCCTCACAGTATTGTTGTTCCCATCCCCCGCGCAAGAGCAGACTCACTCCATGAATAACCACCACCTTCCGTCATTGTGATCTTTCGCTTGGCTCGCTCCGTTTGGAGCTGCGCTCGGTAGGACTTCGGTGTGTTGGGGCTTGCTGCTTCCTTTGGGCCAGAGTGGGGTGAGTCTGGCGCGCAGCCTAATTCCTGCCCTCTTGTTTTCCCCTCGTCCTCTTCCTTCCTTATTCTCCCCCTTCCCTCTCCTCCCCCCGGCGCGCGCGGTACCGAATGTTGTCGTTCATGCTGACTCTTGCCGTTCCAACCGCAACTCTTTAGTGCTTTCTCGCCCGTGATGAAGGGTCACTGGTGCCACTGGTGCTCGTTGGAGTGCCCACTTATCCTCACCATCCTGCCAATGTTCCCTGCCAATGTTCCCCGTCCTCTTCCTCCCCTTCGCCTCCCCGCTCATCCGTTTCCTATGTGGGGGATGGGGTGCCCTGTCGGCTGGGCAGCCCACCCCAATGTGTTTCCCTCTCCCCCCTGGACTCCCTTCATGGGCGTCTAACATCATCCGTTTTATCCTCCTCATCCTCCTCATCATCATCCTCCTCATCATTACCATCACCCCTCTCACCAACTTCCTCCTCCACTATCCTCCGTGGCCATGTTGGCTCAAGCTCGCCAGGCGGAAGCCGTCGGCTTCCTCCAAAAGCGCGGGCCATGGCGGCGCTCCCCGCACTTCGGCCGACGCCGCGGGCGGCGGTGTCCGCCCTGTCCTCGGCGAGCTCGTCGAGGGCGGCCCCGTCCTCGGTGTGCTCGTCAAGGGCCGCTGCTGGACGCCATCTGCCCGCCGCCGTGGCCCCCGTGGCACTGCTGGGCGCGCTTCCGCCAGCCGTCCTCCCCTTTATGGGGAGCCTGCCCTGCTCGCAACTCAGCCGCCCCGATACGTAGGTCGCAACCCGTGGCGTGTTGGCACGGGGCTCGGCATGCGGATTGAGAGCGCGGCGCGTTCGCCAAAACGCGGGCCAGCACGTTCCGAGCCAAGACGCAGCGTGTCTTCACGGACGTCTTGAAACACGGCACGTGCTGCGTCTCAAAAATGAGCGCACTCTGGCAGGACCGCAGAGCGGTGTGGCACTGGGGCTCGCGCCGCAAGGGCATCCGCCCCGCGGCCTGGTGCCGCCCGCGGCGCCCGCCCTGCCGCAGGCCTGGGTGCTGGCGTGGGCGGGCCGCGGCGAGGGCCCCCCTCCTGGTCGGCGCCATGGAGCCGACCATGAGGCCCTCACGCCGCGGCTTACTCGGGCCGCCAGCGTGGCACGCCACATGGGAAACGAGGGTGCTCCCACGCGCGGCCTTACGCGGGCAGCTTAGTCGCCGACGTCAAGACGAGCGCAATTGTCTTCCGTCGCTCAGGTTACGGTCGGGAACTTCTGCTTAGCGTTTGGCGGCGGCGGCCCCGGCGAAACGCGATGCCTTGCGAGCGGATAGCGTCTCGCTCCGCTCCGCGGGGCGGGAGGCTGAGGAAGGCTCGGGACTTTGAAGCGTGGGGACTGGGAAAAGGATAGCGTGTCGTGCCGAGGCGTGGTGAGCCAGAACCGGCGGAGCGACACGCCAAGCCAGAGTTTCCGATCGTAGGTGGCCGCCTGTGGCGCCGAGTCTGGGTGTAGTGGCGTTGACCCTAACGGACTATCAGGCCCGCGGAGGGGTTACCACCGCTGCCATGTATCCCCTGTCGCCGTCGTCGGGTTTCTATTTTCCCCATCTCTCATGTTTAGCACGCTGTGGTGTCCAAAACTGTTCAAAAAGGATCGCCCTCTCATTTCCTCCCACAAGGTCTCTGGCGGCCACCAAAAACACACCAACAACCAAACAAACAGCGCCGATCCTCTGCAATCTGGCCCATCATCATTATCATCATCATCATCATCATCATCATCATCATCATCATCATCATCATCATCATCATCATCATCATCATCATCATCATCATCAGCATCAGCATCATCATCATCATCATCATCATCATCATCATCATCATCATCATCATCATTCTCATCATCATCATCAGCATCAGCATCATCATTATCATCATCATCATCACCATCATCATCATCACCACCATCATCATCATCATCAGCATCATCATCATCATCAGCAGCAGCAGCATCATCGTCATCAGCATCATCATCATAATCCTCATATTGCTAATCGTCCTTATCCCCTCTTCGTCTTCCTCCATCGTCCAGTGCGGTCTCCAGAGGTCGAAACAAAAACAAGCATATGCACACTTAAATTACAACACAGAAAGAACCCGATCAATGGATGGTGTGAAAGTTAGTGATACGGATATTGAGATCGGTAATGAAATCGATCGTGAGATCGACAGTGGGATCGATAGTAAAGACGATAGTAAGGTCGATCGTGAAAGCAATGGTGAAGTCGATTCAGTGAAATCGATCGTGAGATCGACGTGAGATCGCTCGTGCGATCTCTAGTGAGATTGACTGTGAGATCGAGAGTGGCATCGATCGTGAGGTCGGTAATGAGATCGATGGGAGGTTGGTAATGAGATCGATGGTGAGAAGGCTCGATAAGGAGATCGACCAGGAACCCGGTAACCCGAAAACACCAGAACCCCGCCGCCCACCGCAATCAGCCCGCGGAACCCGGAACCGGGAACCGGGGAACCCAGAACCGTGGAACCTGGAATCAAGAACCCAGGAACCTGGCCGCCTTCCGAAATCGGCCGCCTACTTTCGCCAAGTCTTTCAAGATCCGTTAGGACCTCTTTAGTGCAAACACGGATTGGGGAACAACGGTCAAACAACTAGACAAACAACAATGCTCGACCACCCTACCTACGAGAAAACATGTTTCGTGGACGCTTGCCTAGAAAATCAAACACTTTGACACGTTGGAACGGGGGGCACCTTATGTGACAGATTGAGAACCCCTGGAGAACCGGGGGTCCCCGCCCCTGGACACCCGCTCCTTAATCGGGGCCCGCCCAAGGGGGTTCGAACTGGAGGGGAACACACACAGACACACACACACACACACACACACACCCGGAGGGGCCCTCCCCCCCTCTGCCCAGGGGGTGAGGGGGGCGAACCTGAAAGGGGTCCCCCCCCTGAATTGCAAGGGGGGGTGTTCGAACCGTGCCCCCGTCCCACACCCTGTGCGCTTCGTCGTTGTCGTCGTCGTCGTCGCCGCTCGCCATCGCCGTCGCCGTGGCCGTCGCCGTGGCCGTCGCCATCGTCGTCGCCGTCGCCGTCGTCGTCGTCGCCGTCGCCATTGCCGTCGCCTTCGCCGTCGCCTTCGCCGTCGCCGTCACCGTCGCCGTCGCAGCCGCTGTCACCGTCGCCGTCGCCGTCCCCATCGCCGTCTTCACCGCCGCCTCGGCGGCCGCCGCCGCCAACACCATCGTCGTCGTCGTCGCGACGTCGTCGTCGTCGTCGTCATCGTCGTCGTCGTCGTCGCTGCCCGGCGGCGCCGTCGAAGTCGCCGTCGCCGTCGCCGTCGCCTTCACCGTCGCCGTCGCCGTCGCCGTCGCAGTCGCCGTCGCCGCCGTCGTCGCCGTCGCCGTCGTCGTCGTCGTCGTCGTTGTCGTGCGCCGGCGCTTGACGTCGTCGGTTGTAGGGGGGGTCCCCCCGACTCGCTGATTCGATCCCCCCCTTGCAACTCAGGGAGCGGGGGGCCTTGTGCGCGTCGACGTCGTCGTCGTCCCCGTCGCCGTCGCCGTCGTCGCCGTTGCCGTCGCCGTCGTCGCTGACGCCTTCGCCGTCGCCGTCGCCGTCGCCGTCGCATTTGCCGCCGCCGTCGCTGTTGACTTCGCCGTCGCCGTCACCGTCGGCGTCGCCACCGCCGTCGCCGTCACCGTCGGCGTCGCCACCGCCGTCGCCGTCGCCGTCGCCGACGCCGTCGCCGTCGCCGCCGCCGCCGCCGCCGCCGCCACCGCCATCATCGTCGTCGTCGTCGTCGTCGTCGAAGCCCCCCCCCTCCCTCGACAGAAGGAGCCCCTCCCCCACCCCCAGTTCGAACCACCCCCCTCTTGCAACAGGGTGGGGGGCCCCACCCCTGGTTCGAACCCCCCCCTCCCTTGCATCTCGGGGGGGGGGGGGAGGCTACTCAGTTTGAACCCTCCCCCTTCCCAGCGTCCACACAACGCGCTCTTTCGTACCTACCCCTCCTCATCCGTCTCATCCTCCTCGCCCCGCTCCTCCTCTGCCTCCTTCGGCGTCTCCCCCTCCTCCACCCCCCCACATCCTCCAAGGAGGTCTCTGGATGCCGAACCGAAAAAAACACAACAAATGCTGAATCCCCTTGCCCCTCCTCGTCGTCAACCTCCCCTTCGCCCCCTCTTCCTTCTTATCCTGCACCTTTCCCTCAACATCATCATTCACCACCACCACAATCAGAATCCTCCTCCGTCGTCTCCCTCTCCTCCTCCTCCTCCTCCCCCTCCTCCTCCTCCTCCTCCTGCAGCAGCAGCAGCAGCATCATCATCATCATCATCATCATCATCATCATCATCATCATCACCATAATCATCATCACCATCATCATCACCATCAGCATCAGCATCAACCGCACCATCAGCCTGATCCATCGTCCATCATCCATCATCATCGCCGTCGTAGGCGGCGGCAGCGGCTGCAGAAGCAGCCTCATCACCATCATCATCATCATCATCATCATCATCGTCATCATCATCAGCATCATCATCATCATCATGATCATCATGATAACCATCAGCAGCATCGTTATTATCACCATCAACATCATCATAACCACCCTCATCCCCAACAACATCATCATCAGCCTCGTCATCATCATGATCATCATCACCATCATCATTAGCATCATCAGCATCATCTTTATCGTCGGCATGATCATGGTCAGCATCACCATCACCATCACCATCACCATCATCATCATCATCATAATCATCATCATCAGCATCGCCATCATTATCATCATCATCATCATCATCAGCATCATCATCATCATCATCTTCATCATCATCGTCATCATCATCATCATCATCATCAGCATCCGCATCACCGTCGGCATCGGCATCACAAGCATCGTCGTAAACATCAGCTGCATCACGATCATAAGCATAATCATCATCATCAGCACCATCAGCATCAGCATCAGCATCGTCGTTATCACCGTCGAACGCACCAGCAACAGCATAAACATAGTCGTCAGCAGTGCCAGTGTCAGTGACGGTGGCAGTGCGATTGCCAGCATGATCATCAGGCAGCAGCAGCAGCATCATCATCATCATCATCATCATCATCATCCGTTTGAGCCACACCATCATCATCGCCGCCGTCATCCGAATCATCATCGTCACCATCATACTCATTAGCATGTGCAACAGTATCATCTTCATCATCAGCATCAGCATCCTCATCGTCGTCACCATCATCATCAGCATCATCACAAGCATTAGCACTATTACCAACATCAGAGTGAGCACCAGCATCGTAATCGCCACCCGAAACCAATCATCACCACCAGTATCATCAACGTCGTCATCATCGCCATCGCCATTGTCATCGCCATCGTCATCGCCATCATCATCATCATCCTGATAAGCAGCAGCAGCATCAGCATCAGCGTCCTAATCGTCAGCAGCAGCAGTAGCAGCAGCATCGTTAGCATCATCATCAGCAGCAGCATCATCAGCATCATCAGCAACAGCAGCATCATCCTCATCAGCATCAGCATCAGTATCAGCATCGTCGTCGTCATCATCAGACTCATCATCATCATCCTAATCATCATCCACATCATTATTATCGTCGACATCATCGTCAACACCATCAGCGGCACCATCATCAATGTGCAGCATCGTCGGTATATATCAGCGTCAGCATCAGCATCAGCACCACCATCATCATCATCATCATCCTCATCAGCATCATCAGTATCATCATCAACAACATCAGCATCATGACCATCGGCATCATCATCATTACCATCATCATGATCAGCATCACGTGCATCATCATCAGCGTCATCAGCATCATCCTCAGCATCCTCCTCCTCATCATCATCATCACCATCATCACATCGTCACCCTTCTCCCACCCCCATCATCCCCAGCATTAACATCCCTCCTCATACTCCGCCTCTCTCTCGCACCCAGGATCGAGGTTCGCTGGACGTTTCTGGGTCTTCTTGGGCCTCTCGGCTCGCCGCTGCGGCTGGATCTCCCTCGAAGTTCGGATGCAGGGGCTGATGCGCAGGACCCAGGACAGATGCAGGGGCTGACGTGTTGAGGCACTTGAGCGTCTTGAAACAAATCACGGCGGACATGTGTAGCTTCGCAAACCTCCCGCCGCGCTCGAAACTCTTCTGGATTGGTCTGGTGTTTTCTGGAGGCTGATGGGGGAAGGGCGCGGGTATCGTTCGGAGGTCCACGCGGATTTCTTGCGTGGGCACCAGACCCCCCTCCCCATACCCCTCCCCCCCTTCCCCGGCGCGCGCAGCACTTTCGGGTTGCGGGGAGGGGGGCCCCTCCGATCGGTGAATCATGCTTGTGCCGTCTTGCGCTTTTCTACGTGAAGTGGAATGGAATGAGAAGGATGAGAAGGTGGACCAATCGGCACACTCAGGGGGGCGCCAACGATGCAGTAGATACACGCGATAAGAAACCTTGGTATATCCAATATTGGGGCACCCGCCGATAGGGCTTCTGAGAAGTCCCGCCGCCTTCTGAAAAGGCCTTCTCCTTCCGAGTTCTCCCACTCGCTCGCCGCCGAATAGCGAGCCCGTGCCGCCGCCGCCTCCGCAACGATGTCATCGTCGCAGTCGCTTTCCATGGGTTTTGTGGCGCGGGCGCGGCGCTGTATGTACGGCGGGTGTGGCGGCCGAGCTGGGAGAAGTCGGGCCCGCGCTGCTGCCAGAGGCTCGATGCTCGCCGGCGGTGGCAGCTGGTGGTGGCAGCTGGCGGCGCGAAAAGTGATGCCCGCGAGGACTCTCGAAGGGCCGAAAACCAGACAATCACAGGCCCCAAACGTTGCTTGCACTCAGGGGTTCCTGCTTGCGTCTCTGAGGAATCGGATGGGTGTCCCGGGGATTCGCCACGCTCCGACTTGTTGCCGCCATCACAAATTCCCTAAGCAGTGTTTGAGCTTAGGGCTTCGTAGCTGGCTTTCCAAAGCAACTGGATGGCTCTGTCTTGCTGTTTTGCAACGTTGCCGCCCGTGCCCGTGCTGCCTCGTGGGCGGCCCGCGCGTGGGGGGTATGCCCGGTTTTCGCATCGTTGCCACCCGTGCCTCTTGGGCGCCGGGTGGGAACCCTGCGCTTGTGGGGTATGTCGGATTCTCGCCACGTTGCCGCCCGTGCCGCCTCGTAGGCCGCCCCGTGCTCTGGGCTTACACGACATAGCTGTCACCACATTGTCTTACACCACATAGCTCACAATAGCTTACATCACATAGCTTACAACCCATAGCTTTCACCTCCAGTTCACACCGCCTAGCTTACACGGTACAGTTCTCACCTTCATCACTCACACAACATAGCTCACACCACACAAAATTCACCATCTGGCTTACACCGCATAGCTTTCACACTGTGCAATAATGTACGGTTTGGGGTCCACGCTGGCTAATATGGATCTAATGGACTAAAACTGCGATGGCCAGATCACACCGCGGCAAGCTTCTCGGGAATCTCCGTGAACTTCGAGACGATCTCCTTGATCTCGTCTGCGGCAAGGGTCTCCTTCTCGTACAGCTCGTCCGCGAGCTCGTCGAGGCAGCCGCGGTTGTTGACGATAATCTTGAGCGCCGTGAGGTACCCCTCGTCGGACAGCTCCTTGATGGCCATGTCGATCTTCGAGGCCAGGTCCTCCGAGTAGCTCGGACCGAACATCCCACCCTGGTCGATGGCGATTTGGCCGACGCTCGACATGCCGACCTGGGTGACCATCGCGCGGGCGACCTGATCGACCCGCTTCAGGTCCTCGGCGGCGTTCGTAGTGACCTGCTCGGTGCCAAACACGATCTGCTCCGCCGCGCGGCCGCCGAGGAAGCCAGCGATGCGCGCCTTCAGGGATGCCGCGGAGATGAGGCTCTGGTCTTGGTCTGGGGAGAACCAGGTGAGGCTCTTCTTCTGACCCCGGGGAAGCAGGGTCATCTTGGCGACGGGGTCGTGGTGGGGCAGCAGGGTGGCCACAATCGCCTTGCCAGCCTCGTGGTACGCGAACAGCTTCTTCTGCGCGTCGTCCGCGAGGGCCCTACCCTCCAGGCCCGCGACGATTCGGTCCGTGGCGTCGTTGATGTCATCCATCTGGATGGCCTTCTTATTGCGGCGGGCCTCGGGACAGGCAAACCCAGGTCACGTAACTAATCAACTTCGAGCTTCGCGAGACGCGAAGCGCGATCATGCTCGCAATCTCGCCCCCCCACCCCCGACAAGTACAACTCTCCGGCTCAAACGGCGAAACGCGGCCACCTTACTTAGCGCACCTGCGGCTGACCCAGCAAGCCGACCCGTGCCACCATTAGGCGGCGCGCCCGGGGGGAAGTGAGAAGGGGCGGGCCTTCTCAGAAGGCTCGGAAACACCCAGGCCTCCTGAGAAGTGTCCTAAGCCGACCCCGAAGACACAGAAAACTTCTCCGAAGGCGCGAGGGCTTCTGAGAAGTCCCGCCGCCTTCTGAGAAGGCCTTCCACTTCTCACGTCCCCCCCCCTCGCTCGCCGCCGAACCAAGCCTCTGCAGGCCTACTTTCGGCCCAGGCTCCCTGCAGCTGCGCGGCCCAGGGGGCCCGATGCCGACCCGGGGCTGGCTTCGAATCGGACCTTCGGCCTGTGGAGGCTGGGCGGAGCTGGTCAGTTTCTGGAGGCCTCCCAAACAGGGTCCGAGCAGATGGGGTCGGAGGATGGTGCCGCATCCCTGATGCATCGGCGATGCATCGGCGATGCATCGCTGGCGTCGGCGATGCATCGACGACGCCAGCGTGAAAAGCTGCTGGTTCCACATCGAGCCGCATCTCCGATGCACCGGCGATGCGGCGCGATCCTCCGACCACATCTACCCAAGCCCCATCTGGGAGGCCTAGAGGTTCGCTCTTCCGTGGGCCGCGAGGATGGCAGACTCGTTCATCAGGTTCTCGAGGTCGGCACCGCTCATCCCGGCGCAGCGCTTGGCGATCTCGCCAATGCTGATCCCCTCGTCCAACTTCTTGTTGCGCAGGTGCACGTTAAGGATCTGCTCCCGCCCCTTGACGTCGGGCAGGTCCACCTGCACGCGGCGGTCAAAGCGCCCCGGCCGCAGGAGGGCGCTGTCGAGGATGTCCGAGCGGTTGGTGGCCGCGACGACGATGACGCCGCTGTTGCCCTCGAACCTTCGGAGGCAACTCACGGAAGCCTCCCAGGCCATGTTGCTGGCTCTCGCGAATCGACGCTGATCGACGCAAAGCCGATGTCAGGTCGACGCCAATCGACGCCAATCGGCGCCAGTTCGGCGCTACTGCATCGATGTACCAGGCTGTCATCGAAGCGATCGCACCCTAGAGACGGAATTGCCAGGGCATACACGACTCCCATGTTTTGCTGCCGAGCGAGCCCGTCCATCTCGGTCAGGATCTGGTTCAGGGTCTGCTCCTGGCGGATCGAAAAGGTACCGATGCCTCTATTCGGGAACAAAGAACGACAGAAGCTGTTTTAGTCGCAGAGGCGAGGATTCATACCGCGTTCGAAAGCAGCCGAGGGACACTACGGGGCCTAATTGAGCACAGCAGGCGAAGGAAAGGGAAGAGCGCTCGGAAGGGGAAAGGAGCACGCTCAGAGCATGAGGTTCTTGAACGTGCCCTCAATACTGGCTTAAATATAAACTGTCGGAGGTCCGCGCGGATTTATCGGATCGGCGCTGGCGGCCCCCTGGCGGCACCCTCTGGCGCCGCTCCTGGCGCGCTCCGCGCGCCAGGGAGGGGAGGGAATCCAGCACCGATCCAAGGAATCCGCGCTGGCCTTCAAAAGTGGATGCCTATGTCAATGTTTTTTCCCCTGCTGCCCCCCATACCTCTCAAGGGGCGTGTTCTGATTAGACTTTCGGGGCGACTCCAGCCGTGATGACGAGGGCCTCCTAGAAGGCTCGACAAGGCGAAGAAAACGAAGGAAGGGCAGCGGTCTCAGTACAATTTCCTCTTCCTCCGGAGCTCCCGCTCGTCGTTCCCGCCGCCCATGCCGGAGCCGCGCTGACGGCCAATGGCGTCAATCTCGTCAATGAAAACGATGCACGGGGAGTTTTCCTTCGCCTGCTTGAAGATGTCGCGGACCCGCGAGGCACCCACACCGACGAAGAGCTCGATGAACTCTGCAGCCGACGACTGGATGAACGGAACCCCGGACTCGCCCGCCAACGCCTTGGCCATGAGCGTCTTGCCCGTGCCAGGTGGTCCCGTCAGCAGGACGCCCCTCGGGATCTTCGCGCCCACCTTCACGAAGCGCTCGGGCGCCTTCAGGAAGTCGACGATCTCGGTCAGCTCCTCCTTGGCCTCGTCGATGCCTGCCACGTCCGCAAACGCCACGCCGGTGTTCGGGGTCAGCTGGACCTCCTTCTTTTGCTGCATGCCCGGCATCCCGGGCATGCCCCCCCGACCCCCCGACTGGCTCCGGAAGAACAGCAGGCCGCCGATGATGAGCAGAGGGAAGGCCACGTCGCCGAGCACCTTAAGGGGAACAAAGATCGGCAGAAACATCGATTCGAGGGGGTCCGCGCGGATTCCTTGGATCGGCGCTGGACCCCTCCTGGGCGCGCGGAGGGGCCCAGCGCCGATCCCAGAGATCAAAAAGAAGGCCACGTCGCCGAACACGAGCCGCTTTGTTTATTGTTTGCGAAGACACCAACGACTGGCCCCGCACCTTCCCCCCTTGCCACCCCCCACTTGGTCACGTCACGATTCGCGCCGGCCCCGTCTGGGAATGAGCCGTTCTTGAGCATTCCCAGACGGCGCCGGCGCGAATCGTGATATGAACAGCCCCCTCCCCCCCCCGCCCCCCCTCCCCGGCGCGAATCGTAACATGAACAGCCCCCTCCCCCCCCCATCCCCCCGCCCCCCCTCCCCCGCCCCCCCCCCCCTGATCACACCAGCTATCGCCAGGGGGGTGAAAAAACGGGTCTCGAGGGAGGGCCACGTCGCCGAGCACCTTCAGGAACTCGTTGGGCTTCTCGGGGGCGTGCACGTCGATCTGAACCCCCTTCGCGGCAAGCTTCTCGAGCAGGCCCGCGGTCGCCCCTGGCAGGTCGCACGAGAGCTGCTGCTGGCGCCCGCCGACGGAGACAGTGGCGATGCCCGTGCGCCCCATGTCGTAGAGGTCGACCCTGGGCATCACTTGACCGATCCATAGCCACTAGGTGTGTTGTTGCTTTCGGCCTCTTGGAGCCTCCGCCGGGCCCCAGGACCGTCAAAGAACGACTCGTCATGAAAAACCTGTCCCTGGGAAGGAGTCGGGAATTCCGGGGACCCGGTGATAAAACAGGAAATCGCATGTCTGGGGAGGCCTCCTAGATTGGGCCCAAGTAGATGGGGTCGGAGGGTCGCGCCGCATCGCCGATGCATCACCAAAGACGTCGGCGATGCATCAGCGATGCCAGTAGAATACAAGATGGGCTCCACACCAAGCCGCATCGCCGATGCATCGGCGATGCGGTGGAATCCTCCGACCCTATCTGCTCCGACCCATCTGGGAGCCCTAGAAGGAAGCAGCTCCAGGTAGGTCTTCGTGATTCGTGAGAACGATTCAAGGGTAGTAAGCCCGATGAAGGGGCCATGATGCCAGATTACGCAAGATTCGGCCCAGGATAAGGCTCGATTCAGCGGGATCGAGCTGGAACGAATAAAATTAAGCGGGGCTCGGTCGCATTAGGCTGGACCTGGCTGATTGCCAACTACGGATATGCCAGCGCTGATGCTGAACTGAACCTCGAGTTGCACCCTAACCATCCCCTTTGGCGTGACCCTGGCCCCGCTGGCCGACTTACCCGCCTAGGTGGAGATATATGCCTGCTCCTTCGGGTTTCGCGGGGCCCATCCCCACCTAAGAGGGTGGGCTGATGGGGCAGAGACGCCATGGCTCAGTGTGGGGGAGGAATAGGTTAGACGATGCCAGGGGCCGCTTCACGGAGCCCTCGTCCACGAACTCCAGCAAGCGCGAGTAGGTGACGCGTCCCGTGACCCTGCCGAGGGGGAGCGTTAGGGAGGGACCGGCTCAGGAGAGTAAAACATCGACGTGGAATCGGCGATGCACCGCCGATGAATCGGCAATAGGCCCCCGATAGCGAATCCGCACGCTCCTGGCGGTGTGGGCAATCTGGCCCTTATCGGCGACGTATAGGCGATTGGGGGTCGATGCGTCACAGTCAAGTCGCACACTAACGATGTGCGGTAGAGATGCGAGGGTCTTCGAGGGCCATGTTGGCGTTTCCGAACGGGGCTGGCAAGCCAACGTCGCCAAGAATGGGCCGAAGGGACAAGGATGCCAGGGTAGTCTTGGAAAGCTGCTCGTCCTTACTGTGCGACCTGACTGCGCCCCCTGAGGCCATCCTTGGCGGCGCGCACAAAGGGGGCAGCGACTTCTAAGAAGCAGGGGTGCTTCTAAGAAGCCTTTACCCCTGCCCCTGACCCCTTGTGCGCGTGGTCGACATCCCGCCCGAACGTTGCCCCTGACCTGCCAGGCTGCCCCTGGTCCATGCCCTGCTGCTGCTGCTGCTGGAACATCGGCGCCGGGGGTGGTGGCAGCTCGCCTCGGCGGGCGCAGACTCCCAGTCCCCCTCGCGTCGGGAAGCACAGACGGCGAACGGTTGTTGCCATTCGACCGCCAAAACAGGACGGGCGTGAAATCACCAGGCTCAGCGCAAACCCAGCTCAGCCGATAAAAAAACGCGCTGCCGTTTGTTTTGGAAGGGGCTTCTTGCTCGGCCACCTCCAGGGCCGAAAGCGTCTTCCAAACCTGGCTCAACCAAAGTTTGATGATGCAGGATCCTGCAGGATCTAGCGTTCTGGCTGAGCTCCGCTGGTGCCGAACCCCGTCACGTGCGCCCAGCAAACTCCTGAGGACATGCCTACATACTAGAGCAAAGCCCTGGGACTCTGCCTTTTCATCAGACGAAAAGCTAGGGGTCGAAATCTCTGGGGCCCACGTCGCGAAAACAAAACATGAAGTCGGAGGGGTCTGGGGAAGAGCGTGTAGCCAAGAGGGTGAAAGGCAGCAGGGCCTCTCGAAAGGGGCCTTTTTGTCTCTCACACGCACTCACACACAGAAACCGAACCCAGCCGGTGCACCGGCAAAACATTAACAAATGGCAACCACACGCATGAATGATCGTCTTCGATCGTACCCCCGTTTCGGGGCAAATTTTTCTCACCTGCCACGCGTAGATGGCGCCGCCCCGAGAAGAGAAGAAGGGAGTGAGGAGGAATGGACAAAGGGGACGGACAAGGAACACGAGAGAGATTTGCAGGAGAGGGGGTAGGAGCAGGAATACAAACGGCTGAACCAGACGGGTGGGTCGGGCGAGCGGACCCTGACAGGGGGGGCCGGGCGGGCGTGTCACTGAAGCGTCAGTCCTGCATAAGTCGCAAGGAAATCTCGAACGATAAGGCAATTCACGAGTAAATCGTGAGGGCGTCCAAAGCGAGAGCGTGATTCCTGAGTCTCGAGGGCGCGGCGTCACAATGAATCGCGCGGACGTCCCACGCGGGCGCATCTATTTGGTGGATATGGAAGGAAATCCAGCGCGAAAGCGCTATTTTAAATAAATTGCGTGGAAGCATCAGGCCTGAACCGCTGTTGTTATAAACTGGGGGCCGACCGCCCAATCTGAGGCACGATAATTTCCACTGTAAAGGTTCGAATCCCGGGAGGGGCACCTCACCCGAAAAAACACCGGAAGGATACAGAGAGAGAGAGAGAAAGAGAGAGATCCCGTAGGGCAGACTGGTTTGCCCCAGCTATACGCTGGCACATTTTCCCGGGCATGCTGTCTGATGCGATGAAAATCACGCGCCCAATCATGCACGCCAAAATGTTCTGCGAGGTCCAGAGCGGCAGTGGTGGAGCGCTTGACTTAGTCGACCCAACATTCGCCATGGCGCCTCTGAGCCCCAACAATCATTCGGAGCCGCTGTTCCGTCGTAAGTGTCCGCGCCACGGAGCCGTGCAGAACGCGCGGCGCAACAGACGCTTGAAACAACCGCGTGCGATACTTCAGTCTGATACACCAGTTGCGCAGTGTGAACTTGTGTTTCGCGGGTGCTGCCCCACCTCACGCAGTTATGCGGCGCAGCTCTGTGTCAAGAAAAGAATGAACATAACATTTGCGACCCAGATACTTCCCAGACTCACCGTGATGAAGCACCCGCGAAGCATGCCCCCACAACGTACAGTTGCTGGCCTCCTGACGATGTTCGTCAGAAGGACTGTTTAGCCCATGTGTACTCTGAGACCGTATATGCGGGCCTGTCTCCAGATCCACAAGCATTTGCGATGCGTCTCTGGCAAATGATTCCACCAGCAACACATCATCAACGAATCTGGGGTTGGTGAAAGGGGGTCTGCAGTGCTGTCGATGACCATGCCGCAATACGATCTGGTGCGCTTTCTTATCGAGCGCTCCCAACACAGCTTGGGCTTCCTGGAAATGGCCTCCATAACGACAACGAATGAGGAAGAACTGATCGGACCGCCTTGTCTGGCAGCACGCGATCTGTCAAACATTCTGACTGCAGCACCCTGGCCATGATACAAGCTGGCTGTTTGGCATACAAACGCTTCAGCAAATGAATGTACTCAGGCCCGCGCTCTGCCCTGCCAGTGCCCCCCACAAACTGCCATGTTCCACTGTGTCGAACGCCTTCTCGACATCGACCACGCAGATCCACGGCGGCGCGCTGCACTCGTTACGTGCCTCAACCAACAGCGTAGTAGTGAGCAAGTGGCCTGTGTCTCCGCACACATGTCGGCACGCAGACGGAACCGCCGACTGCTCTCTCGCGATGGTAGGGCCGAGTCACCCGCATAACATTGTGCTGAACAGCTTGTACAACATCTCCAAAATCGCAAGTGGCCGGTAATTGGAAGGAACACCAGAGCCCCCCTTCTAACAAAGCACTGTGATGCGCGCTCGAAGACAGCCACAGGGCAAGCCCGAAGCTGGCTTCACAAGCTCATTGAATGCGTCCAACAATGAATCTCGCAAGACTGGGGAATCAATCTTGACGATTTCTGCTGTCACCCCGTTGTCGTCGGCAGGCGCGCGCAATTTCAGTTGCCGAACTGCTTCCAATTCCTCCATGCTGAACGGCGGCGCGCGGTTGACGCCAACCCCAAAATATGTGTTCGGCGAGTGCTCTGGCCGGGTGCTCGCGCACAGGTCCTCGCAAAACTGCGCGAAGGCATCGGCGACATCCTGTCTCTCACGTGCCGGGTCGCCACTGCTGTCCTTCATTTCATTGATGTGATTCCCCCACTCATAATCGAAGGAATCGGCTTGACATCGCGGAATGCACGCCGCATCTCCTCAGATTTGAAAGTTTTGTTCGGGCAACTTGCGATTGCGAATCAAAGATGGCATTTCCTTGCCAATGCTGAGTCCCAACGAGTTCTTTTCCGCGGTAGGGAGATCTGAATGCGCAATGGCCCGCCGAGCGTCGATGGGGCGACGGTTTCGAGGATCTCTGTCCAGCTGATCGGGCGCGCTGTCGGTCGCCAGGATTCGCTGCACATCCTCAGCGGCTGCCTTGGCCAGGCAACGATTCAAATTGATGATGCACTCTGCTACATTGCATTCTTGCCGCGGCACTTCAGACAAATGGCGTTCCAACAAATATGGATAGCTTCTGCGTGGTCGCCATGGTTTCGCCCGTCTCGCCCGTTTCATTCGCCGCCTCTTTGGGGCGTCGTCTGGCAAGGCGAGCTCCGCGCCGGCTGGCGATCAGAACCGGTATCCACGCCGGCAGCTACATGACAATGAAACCCCATTGCAAACATCCGTCTGTCTAGCAATCTGCAATCAAGTTGCGAATGTCGTTCGCCATTGCGGAAGGCCCAAGACGACCCTGCTCCTGCCGGAAAGAAACCTTTGCGGTAACATGCGATTGCACCGTGCATGTTTGTATTAATAACCACCCTCTGTCTGTGCTGTCAGCATCATAGTTTTGACCCGTCACCTTGTGATCGTCTTCTTCCTGTCAGGCGCCGACTTCCGCGTTGATGTCCCCAGCAATCACAATCCTGTAACCCTTTCTCCGTGCATCATGGCATTCCTTGCTAACCTGGGCATACACAGCGTCCACCTCTTCATTTGCCTGTCCAGCGCGTGGGATGCACACGGCCATGAAACGAACGCGACTCGAGAAGATATCGCAAACGTCCGAGATAGCAACGCGGTTGGAGACCGCTTTGAACATCACGTTATTCCAGCGTCGACGCAAGAGGAAACCAACGCCACAACTTCGAGATGCCCCCCCGCTCCCAAACCAGTGATGTCCACGCTTCGTATCCCATGCCTCTTTCGAGTTCATCTCTCCAAGTCTCCGTAAATTCAATGATACCCCAACTGTGACCCTCAAGCTCGGCTAAACAACGGCCCACGCAATCATCAAACAACATAAAAAAATGACCACTGCACGTGGCAGTGGTGAAACTAGCATTGCCCATGTGATCTTCACAAGAGTGCTGAAGATGGTAAGGACCACGTTGCAAACGCAACGGCGAATCACCATCCACTGCGTCATACTTTCCAAGCCCCCCTCCCTTGCTTCTAGGCACCGCCATGTCGAACGCTGAACCCTGCTCCTGCTTCTTTGCCAGAAGGTTGTCTCTGGTACTCTACCGCCTCGCCCTTCAAGATCATCTTGCCAACGTTAGCGTCCCACTCGGCGACCGTGGCGCCCTTCCATCAAACCTTCCCTCCGGGGTAGTTCGTTTCGATGTCTGTCTTGCCCCTCCCGCTTTCGATGCTCATCCTGACTACTTTCCTGACCCCTTTCGTCTTTCCTGGGTTCTTGCCATGCATGACGTCGGGGTTCGCGTACACAGTTGCCCACATAACCTCGCGCTTGCAGTTACCCCGGTTCTTGACGATATATTCCCACATGCTGTCCTCCGTCCTGAAACGAGCTGCTCCTCTTGTTGAGTAGTACCCAGAAGGTAAAATCTCTTCCACCGAATGGTCCGCTGTCCCATCCTGCACATGTTGTTTAATGAACTCACTTTGTCAGGTCCTGGGAATTGTCCAACATACACTGTCCTGGAACGCTGCTCCTGTATCACTGCCCCCTTTCCTGATCCTGTTCCGGGGTACGTACTGCTTATCTGGCCTCCCATCGACACCCATGGACAACTCCTTACTTTATCAACCACCCCATCCACATCCTCGTTCATGATGTCCTTCACTACCTCTTTGACCCTTCCCTTTACGATCTTCTCCACATCCTCCCTCGCGCCCTCCCTTGTGACGAACATATCGTCGGGGTCCACCTTGATAGAATCGATCTCGACTTAGAACTCGTCAACCTTATCGTTTAGCTCGGTGGTGTTCTGGAGTGCCTGTCGCGCCCCCTCCTTCGCCTCTTTGACCTCCTCGCTCAGCGTGTCGAGCTTCACTGAGATCTGTCGACGCGTCCTGTCCTGTAGTTTCAAGGGCTTCCAACCATTTGGGGGGATCATCGTCCGCGAATGCCTTAGCAAACGAAATCCTATCATCATCGTTACTGATAACCGTTCGCTCCTGATTTTGCTTAGCCTCCGTACGACGCTCTGGCGTGCTGCCCGTCGCACCCGCTCCTCGCTTCGCCTTGCTTCCCCTGTCGATTATCTCGGCCGACCAGGCAGGCAATGCAAGTATGAGATTTGGAGGTGTGGGAGGTCAAATGCAAAGTTGAGCTCGAAACTTGAACAATGCTTGAGGGGATATCAACAAGGATCATGATGTGGGCATAAGGGTTCAACAACAACAACACCAACGCCGACAACAACAATCAGCTTAAGACTGTTCGCTCTTACTGCTCTTACTGGCACGCGTGTTTTGCGTTGTGTAGACCCTAACCCTCGATACCCGCCCACTTCGTCTTCGATTGCCCCACTTTTCGGGGCACCCCCCTTCGGGGTGAATATCTTTTTTGTCGGCCACTAACTGATTTGCGAGGAACTCTCGAGCAAGAGCGCCGTACCTGAGTTCGGGGGCCTCACTGGCCAGGCCAGGGGCTCTCGGCATACGTATTGAGAAATATCCAGCGGGAACTCTTGTCGCCATGTTTGGGCCTTCGCCAGCTTGCCTGGATTGAGAGAAAAACTTAAGCGAGAGCGCCACTCTTGAGTTCGGGGGCCTCTCTGGCAAGGGCCTCTGCGAATACATCTTATGGAAGTATCGAACGAGAGTCCTTGTCGTCGTAGTTGGGCCTCCACCAGTTTGAGTGAATCACGAAAAAATCTCGAGCGAGAGTGCCGTTCCTGACTTCGGGTGCCTTCCTGGCCAGGGGCTCTCGGAGTAAATCGTGAGTAAATATCGAGCAGGAGCCCTTGTCGTCGTGGCTGGGTCTCCGCCAATCTCATTGATTTGCGAGGAAGTCTCGAGCGAGAGCGCCGTTCCTGAGTTCGGGGGCCTCTCTGACCAGGGTGTCTCGGGGAAACATGTGCGGAAATATCAGGCGGGAGCCGTTGTCGTTGTAGCCGGGCCTCCAAAGACACACTTTTACACTCAAGCCAGCGCTCGCGCGGGAGCCTCGTTTGCAGAGAAAACGTAGGCAGCGTCGAGGCGAGAGCGCGCGGAACCGTTTCCGGATATCAGCAATAGTTATTCTCTAGAAATGAACGGTCAACAACAACAACAACAACAACAACAACAACAACAACAACAACAACATCAACAACAGCAGCAGCAGCAGCAACAACAACAACAACAAACAACAACAATAACTACAACTACACCTACACCTACAACTACAACTACAACTACAACTACAACAACACCACCACCAACAGCAGCAACAGCAGCAACAACCACAAACAAAAGCATTTGAAGAGTGTTCGCGCTTACCTGCTCGCGTGCCATCCAACACGTATATCCCAAACCCTCGATACTCGCCCTCGTCGTCTTTGATCGTATGCCCCTGAGGGTAGATCGTCCTTACCTGCCGCGTGTACTTGGTGCAGCCCCTGAAACAAGGGAAGAGAGGAGGGATTGAAGGGGGAGGGAGAAGGAAGCACGGGATTAGCAGGAGGAGGGGTGCTAAGAACAGAAAACACGTGGCATCACCAGACGGGCCCATCGAACATATAATCCGGGCGCGAACGAGCGGGGGCCAAGAAAGGCATGTAATGCGGGACGGGGCCACAAAGGGCAGCTACGTGGCCGCGAATGGCGACAGCGGGGCCAAGAAGGGCAGCAAAGGGGCCACAAAGGGCGACAGTGAGGCCACGAAGGGCAGAAATGGGGCCACGACGGGCGCGAACGAGCGGGGGCAACGAAGAGCATACATATGTGGGGCCAGAAGGGGCGACAGCGGGGCCACCGAGGGTAACAAGGGGGCCAAGAAGGGCAGCGAAGAGGCCACAAAGGGCGACAGCGGGACCACGAACGGCATGCGTATGGGACCACGGAGGGCTCGAGCGAGCGGGGACCACGAAGGGCATAGAATTCGAGGCCACAGGCGGCAGCGACGGGGCCGCTGAGGGTAGCACCGGGCCACGAAAGGCAGCGATGGGGCCACGAAGGGCAGCAAAGGGGCCACGAAGGGCATGCATATGGGGCCACGAAGGGCGCGAGCGACCGGGGGCCACGCTGGGCATCTAATGCGGGGCCACTGAGGGCAGCACATGGGCCACTGAGGGTAGCAACGGGGCCAAGAAAGGCAGCGAAGGGGCCACAAAGGGCGACAGCGGGGCCACGAAGGGCAGCAAAGGGGCCACGACGGGCGCGAACGAGCGGGGGCCACGAAGGGCATACATATATGGGGCCACGAAGGGCGACAGCGAGGCCACCAAGGGCAGAAAAGGGGCCACTGAGAGCAGCGATGGGGCCACGAAGGGCAGCAAAGGGGCCACGAAGGGCATGCATATGGGGCCACGAAGGGCGCGAGCGACCGGGGGCCACGCTGGGCATCTAATGCGGGGCCACTGAGGGCAGCACATGGGCCACTGAGGGTAGCAACGGGGCCAAGAAAGGCAGCGAAGGGGCCACAAAGGGCGACAGCGGGGCCACGAAGGGCAGCAAAGGGGCCACGACGGGCGCGAACGAGCGGGGGCCACGAAGGGCATACATATATGGGGCCACGAAGGGCGACAGCGAGGCCACCAAGGGCAGAAAAGGGGCCACTGAGAGCAGCGATGGGGCCACGAAGGGCAGCAAAGGGGCCACGAAGGGCATGCATATGGGGCCACGAAGGGCGCGAGCGACCGGGGGCCACGCTGGGCATCTAATGCGGGGCCACTGAGGGCAGCACATGGGCCACTGAGGGTAGCAACGGGGCCAAGAAAGGCAGCGAAGGGGCCACAAAGGGCGACAGCGGGGCCACGAAGGGCAGCAAAGGAGCCACGACGGGCGCGAACGAGCGGAGGCCACGAAGGGCATACATATATGGGGCCACGAAGGGCGACAGCGAGGCCACTTAGGGCAGCAAGGGGGCCACTGAGGGCAGCGAGGGGGCCGTGAAGGGCGACAGCGGGCCACGAAGGGCATGCATATAGGACCACGACGGGCGCGTGCGAGCGGAGGCCACGAAAAGCATATAATGCCGGGCGACAACGGGCAGCGACGGGGCCACTGAGGGCCGCAACGGGGCCACGAAGGGCGCGAGTGAAGGCGACCGCCGAAGAACTACGAGCAGCGAGGGGCATCGAATGCTGGCGAAGGGCAGCAAGAGGCGACTACAGTCCCTAACGAGCGGGTCGGGTGGGCTGGCCCCGACGGGCAGGTCGAGCGTGCGGGTCGCTGAAGCGTGAATCCTGCTTGAATCGCGGGGAATTTCTGTTTTGCGAGAAAGCAACTCCCAAGAGAATCACTGGAGGAAGTCCAAAACGAGAAAACGAGAGCGCGATTCATGAGTGTCGAAGGGCGCATCTGAAAACATTGTGAGGGAGTCTCGAGCAAGAGCGATTCCTGAGTTAGCGAAAGCTTACTTTCTCAATGCATGGCAGGAGCCGTCATTGTTGTTGTACTTCGGGGATCCGACGCCCGTGTCGAGGAACGGCATCTGAATATATTGTGAGGCAGTCCCCCCCGAGAGAGTGATTCCTGAGTAGATCGCCAGGAAGTCTCAAGCGAAAGCCTAATTTCTCAATACGTTGTAAGGAAGTATTAGGCGGACGCCGTTATTGTTGGAACTCGGGGGCCCAGGGGCCCAGTTTGACCCTCAAGAGTTTCCCTGATCAAAAAAACAGGGTGCGAGTCCTGGGAGGGGCACTTCACCTGGACAACTACAATGGTTACCGGAGGGTGGATCGACAACAATAACAACAACGACGACGACGACAACAACAGCAACAGCAATAACAGAGCAGCAACAACAGCAGCCAAAACACCAGCACAACTTGTAAGACTGCTCGCTCTTATCGAACCGCGTGCCATTCAACACGAATATCCCAAACCCTCGATACCCACCCTCTTCGTCTTCGATCGTACCCCCCTCTTGGGGTATGGTTTCTCTACCTGCCGCGTGGAGTCGAGCCCGCGCAGCCGCTAAAACAGGGGGAGGCAAGGAGGAGGGAAGAGACTAGGGAGAGTGAGCCGGCTGGAGCAGGAGAGAGATTTGCAGGCGGGTTAGGAGATGGAGTACAAGCGGCAGAATTCAGACGGGCGGGGCGGGCGGGCGGACCCTAACGGGCAGGTCAGGCGGGCGGGCCCAGACGGCCGGGTCGAGCGAACGGGTCGCTGACGTGTTAATCCACCATGGCTTGCAACGAAGTTTCGAAAGATAGCGCGACTCCAAAGTGAATCGTTCTAACATCCGAAACGAGAGCGTGATTCCTGAGTTCTGTGGGGGCACGGCGCAACAATGACTCGTAGGGGAATGCCGCGCGAGAGCGCGAGGAAGTCCCGCGCGAGAGCGCGAATTAGAAAACCATGTGATAAAAATATCAAGCGGGAACCGCTATTGTTGTAAACCGGGGGCCAACTACCCAGGTGGTGACATGAGACGCTCCCTTATAAGAAACCAAGTGCGAGCCCTGGAAGGGGCACCTCAACAGAAAAAAAAAACAATGATCACCGGAGGAAGGGGGGATCAACAAGTATTCTTGGAAATGATAAGTCGACAACAACAGCAACGACAGCAGCAGCAACAACAACAGCAACAGCAACAACAATCATTTTAAGACTGTTCGCTCTTACCTTGCCACGTGCAAGTCAAAACGTATACCCCCAACCCTCGGTACCCGCCCTTTTCGCTTTCGATTGTACCTCCTCTTGAGGGCAAATCTGTCTTGCCTGCCGCGTGTAGTTGGCGCAGCCCCTAAAACAGGGTAAGGAGGGGAGGAGTGAGGAAATCACGCGAAAAGCGCGAATTAGAAATACACGGTGAATAAGTATCAGGCCGGAGCCGATGCTGTTGTAGTCTGGGGGCCAACAACACAGTTTGGTGGCACCACACTTTCTTACTCTTGTCAAACAATGTGCGAACCCCAGGAAGAGCACATCAATTTGAAAATGAAATGGTTACCGGAGGGGGGACCAATCATAATTAGTCATCAAAAACAAAGTTCCAACAGCAGCAGCAACAATCGTCATGACTCTTCGCTCTGATCTGCGCGCGTGCTATTCAATATCCCGAACCCTCGGTACCCGCCCTCTTCGTCTTTGATCGTACCCAGTTGAAGGTATACATTTCTTACATGCAACGCGTATGTCATGCAGCCCCTACGGTAGGGGACTAGAGGACGGATGGAATAATGGGGCAAAGGGGACGGAGGATGGAGCACGAGAGAGCAAGAGAGAGTAGCATGAGAGGGGGCTGGGAGCAGACAGCTCGTGGCAGAACCGGACGGGCAGATCGGGAGGGTAGAACCTGATAGGCGGGTCGGGAAGGCGGGCCCAAGCGGCCAGGTCGAGCAGGCGGGGTGCTGAAGCGCGAGTACCGCGGGAATCGCCAGCCTCGAACGATAGCGCGATTCCAAAGTAAATCGTGAGAGCAGCCAGAGCGAAAACGTGATTCCTGAATGTCGAGGGCGCGGCGTCTGAATATAGTGTGAGGAAGCCCCACGCGAGAACGCGATTATTTAATACATTGCAAGGAAGATTTACGCGGGAGCACGAGAAAGATTAGCAGAAGGGCTGGGAGAAGAAAACACGTGGCAGAAACGATGGGCAGATCGGGAGGATAGACCCTGATTGGCGGGTCGGGAAAGCAGGCACAGGCGGCCAGGTCGAGCAGGCGGGTTGCCGAAGCGCGAGTATGAATCGCGAGGAAATCTCGAGCGATAGCGCGATTCCCATGTAAATCATGAGAAAGGCGAAAGCGACAGCGTAATTCCGAAGGGTTGAAAGCGCGACGCCTGAATATATTGCGAGGACATCCCACGCGAGAGCGCGATTCCTGCATACAGTATACATTATGAGGACGTCCCGCGCGAGAGCGCGATTCGCCAATAAACTGTAAAGAAATATCCGGCGGGAGCCGCTGTTGTTGTAAACCGGGGGGGGGGGGGGCAGGGGCGCAGTTTGGTGACGCCTCGATTTCCTGTGTAACAAGCCGGGTGCGAGCCCCCAGAGAAACACCTTAACTGAAAAATGCAATGGCTACCCGGCAGGGGGGTCAACAATTATAATGATTCAGGAATGACAACCCATCAGCACCACCAACAACAACGACAACGTCAACGACAACAACCACCACCACCACCACCTCAGACCCAGCAGCAACAACAACACAAACAACAACAACAACAACAACAACAACAACAACAATCACTTTACCCGAACGCTCAGTGTTCTCACCAGTGCCAGGGTTTTCATGCGACGCCAGCCAATACCCCCACTTTGTGGGGGGGCAGTGCAAGCTCTACCAAATATCCACACGACTCTTCGCCACCACCCACACCCAGCTTCCCGCCCTATGACGTTCGGACACTTCACTTCGTGGCCTGCGGACGACCGTGGCTACTACACTGGCGTGGAGTACACACCCACAGAAGTTGTTAAGCCTACGTTCGTACACCCACAGAAGTTGTTAAGCCTTGTTAACCCACAGAAGTTGTTAAGCCTTCCACAGAACATCTGTTGCATATGATGCATATGGTACATGATACACGTTTTATTCTCGGCGGCCGAGGGCGCAACCTATGGCGCAACCAATAGGGGGACGTTTTATTCTGGGCGGCCGAGGGCGCAACCTATGGCGCAACCGCAAGGGATTGTGGCCCCTGGCAGGCGCGCGAACCCCGTTGCAAGAGCGTGCGAAAGTAGCTCGCGCGAGCTCATGTAACATAAATGTTGGAAAACCATTGGTTTTTTTTAGGATTCGGACAGCGCGCGCGGGTAGAAATTTTGAAAAGTCGTGCAGGTGTTTTTCGAGGACCTACGGTGCGATTCGTGTGATTTTATGATGCGCGGTGCTAAAATTCTTAAGAAGCCCAATGGTTTTTGGAGATTTCGGCGTGCGCGCGCGAAGAAAAAACGAATGTGTCCCGCATGGTATTATTTGACAGGGATGATGGCCCTGGCAGGTGCGCAACCGTTGTCGCAGAAGTTCGAAAAAGTTGCTCGCAAAAGCCCGTTTGACAGAAATGTTGAAAAAGTGTTGGGTTTCCTACGAATCCGCAAGAGCGCGCGGGATGAGATTTTGACATTTTTTTGTTGAAAAACCATTGGTTTTTTGATGTTTTTATGTTAAAATCGCTCCGAACACTAAGCTTTTGGAAGGATTTCGTCTTGCGCGCGCGAATGTCCACTTTACCTTATTTTTTGCAAGGGATTCTTGAAATTTGATTACATTTGAACAAGAAATTTCATTTTATAGTGTTTTTTGCAAGGGAAAGCGGGGGGGAACAAAAAACCGGATCCGGTGACAATCCACTTTTCTGAAGCTTTCGCAGAAAAATGATGAAAATGTAGCTGCGGCCTAGGTTTTGGAGGGGGGTCGTGCACCAGGGGTCCCAACAATAATTATTCTTTAGAAGTAATAATGTTCAACAACAACAACAACGACAACAACGACAACAGCAGCAACCACATCTACAACACCAACAACAACAATTACAACAACAACAACAACAACAACAACAACAACAACAACAACATAAACAACAGCAACAACAACAACAATCATTCTAAGACTGTTCGCTCTCACTTGCCCGCGTGTCATTCAAAACGATTTCCCCACACCCTCGATACCCGCCCTTTTTGTCTTCGATCAACCCCCCTTTGGGGGTATTATGTCTCTTTGCGAGGGGTAGCGGGCTTAGACCGTTGGGCAAACCTGAACGGGCGGACAATCCTTCGTGGGCGCACATTTGCCCGCCATCGGGATTGGTGTGGGTCCTGCAAAATAAAGAGGGGGAGAGCGAGGGAGAGTGGGAGGAAGGGAGGGGGAGGGACGAATGAAGGGGGAAAACGCCAGGAGAGAAGGAGCGAAGAAGGGGGCGGTTGATTAAAGGCAGAGAAAGAGAGAGAGAGAGAGAGAAAGAGAAATACATATAAAAGAGGTAGAGAAACAGAGAGGGAGAAAGAGGGAGAGAGGGAAGAGAGAGAAAGAAAGAGGGAGGGAGGAGGCAGGAGAGGGGAGGGAGAAGGGAGGAGGGAGAGGATGGAGAGGGGATAGGGCAGAGAGGCATAAGGATGAGGGAGAAAAGGAGGGAGAGAGAAGGGAGGAGAGGAGGGAGGAGGGAGGAGGGAGAGGGAGGAGGAACAGGAAGGTAAGAGCGCGAACGTTCGAAGAAGCCCTCGGCGAAAGCACCGTTCCTGAAGGAAGTCTCGGGCGGGAGCCCACAACGGACGGGCGATCCCCTGACGGGCGGGTCGGGCGGGTGGGACATTCAAGCGGGATGCATGAGTATGGCGAAGGCGCGATTACGAAGTAAATTGTAACGGCATCCTTGGCGCAGCGTGTTTCCTGAGCGTCGAAAGCGCTATTTCTCAAATACATTGCATGGAAGTCACAGGCGAGAGCGCAATTCCTGAATAAAATGTGAATGGTTCTCTGGCGGGAGCGGGGGTCTTGATTAGATTGCGAGGAAGTCTTGATTCAATTGCGAGGAAGTCTCAAGCGGGAGCGCCGTTCCTGAGTAAATTGTGAGGAAATCTCAGGTGGAAGCGGGAGTCCTGATTAAATTGCGAGGGAGTCACAGGCGGGAGCAACGATCCTGAGTAAATTGTGAGGAAGTCTCAGGAGCGGGGATCCTGAGTAAATTCGGAGGAAGTCTCAGGCGGGAGCCGTTGTTGTTGCAATCCGGGGGGCCAGGGGCCCAGTTTGAGCACCAAGACTTTCCCTGCCCAAACAAAAGGGTGCGAGCGTCGAGGGGCACACTTTGACTGAGAAAAACAGCATGCACCGGCAAGGGGGGATCAACAATAGTTATTCTTCGGGAGTGAGAGTTCAACAACAACAACAACAACAACAACAACAACAACAACAACAAGCATGATAAGACTGTTCGAACTTTCCCTCCCAAGTGCCATCCAACGCGTATTTCCCCAACCGTCGAACACCGCCCTCTTCGTCTTCGATCGTACTCCTGTGGGGGGGTATAGATTCCTTCCCTGCATGCCGGGCCCCGGCAAACGGCGGGGCCGCCGCGGACCGTGGGCCTGGCCAGCGGCAGCGCTGATCGGCGGCAACCCGACCCCACGAAGGACGGACAGGGGACCCACAACGACAACGACGACGACGACGACGAGGACGACGACGGCGACGACGACGACGACGAGCGAAAGCGAGAGCGAGAGCGAGAGCGAAAGCGACAGCGAGAGCGACAGCGGGGCCACGAAGGGCAGGAAGGGGGCCACGAAGGGCGACAGCGGGGCCAGGAAAGGCATGCATGTGGGGCCCCGAAAGGCGCGAACGAGCGGGTGCCACGAAGGGCAGATAATGCGGGGCCACAGACGGCAACGACGAGGCCACTGAGGGAAGCAACGGGGCCACGTGGGACAGCAAGGGGGCCACGAAGGGCGACAGCGGGGCCACGAAGGGCATGCATATGACGCCACGACGGGCGCGAGCGAGCGGGGGCCACGAAGGGCATACGTGTATTGGGCCACAGAGGGCAACGACGGGGCTACTCAGGGCAGCAACGGGGCCACTGAGGGCAGCGAGGGGGCCACGAAGGGCGACAGGGAGGCCACGGGGAGTATGCTCATGGGGCCATGACGGGCGCGAACGAGCGGGGGGGGCACGAAGAGTAAACAGATATGGAGCCACGAAAGGCAGCGAGGGGGGCACGAAGGGCTGCAACGGAGCCACGAAGGGCACGAGGGGGCCACGAAGGGCTGCAACGGGTCCACGAAGGGCCACGAAGGGCTGCAACGGGTCCACGAAGGGCAGCGAGGTGGCCACGAAGGGCTGCAACGGGGTCACGAAGGGCAGCGAGGCGACGACGAAGGGCTGCAACGGGGCCACGAAGGGCAGAGAGGTGGCCACGAAGGGCTGCAACGGGGCCACGAAGGGTAGCGAGGTGGCCACGAAGGGCTGCAACGGGTCCACGAAGGACAGCGAGGGGACTACGAAAGGCTGCAACGGGGCCACAAAGGGCAGCGAGGGGGCCACGAAGGGCTGCAACGGGGTCACGAAGTGCAGCGAGGCGACCACGAAGGGCTGCAACGGGGCCACGAATGGCAGCGAGGTGGTCACGAAGGGCTGCAACGGGGCCACGAAGGGTAGCGAGGTGGCCACAAGGGGCTGCAACGGGTCCACGAAGGGCAGCGAGGGGACTACGAAGGGCTGCAACGGGGCCACAAAGGGCAGCGAGGGGGCCACGAAGGGCTGCAACGGGGCCACGAATGGCAGCGAGGTGGCCACGAAGGGCTGCAACGGGTCCACGAAGGGCAGCGAGGGGACTACGAAGGGCTGCAACGGGGCCACAAAGGGCAGCGAGGGGGCCACGAAGGGCTGCAACGGGTCCACGAATGGCAGCGAGGTGACCACGGAGGGCTGCAACGGGGCCACGCATGGCAGCCAGGGGGCCACGAAGGGCTGCAACGGGGCCACGGAGGGCAGCGAGGGGGCCACGAAGGGCTGCAACGGGGTCACGAAGGGCAGCGAGATCCTGAGTCCCAAGTAAGTTGTGAGGGAGTCCTAAGCGTGAGCGCGACTTTTGGTGCCTGTGGGTCGGGCTCGCGGCGCTTAAAAAAATTGCGGGAAATTCCAACGCAAAAGCGCGATTCTTGAGTAGATTGCAAGCGAGTCTGCAGCGAGAGCGCGACTCCAGAGCGCCGAGAGAGCGATTTCTGAATAAGTTACAAGGAAATCCCGAGCGAGAGCGCGATTTCTAATTAAAATGCGAGGGAGTCTCAGGCGGGAGCGGGGGTCCTGGCTAAATTGCCAGGAAGTATTAGGCGGGGGCCGTTGTTTTAATCCGGGGGCCAGGGTCGCAGTTTGAGCCGAGTGACTTTCCCTGATGGTAAAACAGGGTGCGAGCCCCGTGGGAAGCACTTCAATTAAAAAACACACTGGTCACCGGAGGGTGGTGATGAACAGTACTTTTCTTCAGTAGTGAGAACTCAACAACACAACAATATCATCACCATCATCACCAACAACAACAGCAGCAACAACAAGAACAACAGCAACAGCAGCAGCAACAACAACAACAACCGCAACACCACCACCACCACTACCACCACCACCAACAACAACAACGTGGGCGCGGCGTCTGAACAAATTGCAAGGAAGTCCCACGCGAGAGCGCGATTCTTGTGTACATTGTGAGGAAATCCCGCGCGAGAGCGCGATCCGGAAATACACTGTAAGGAAATATCCGGCGGGAACCGCTGTTGTTGTCAGTCCGGGGCGAGGGTCGCAGTTTGGTGACAACTCGGTTTCCCCACTCGCACTGATCAAATACCATGGTTACCCGGCAGGGGGAATCACCAAGAAGCATTCTCTAGGAATGACAATTCAACAACAACCATTGCTCATTTGGTTCGCTCGTATCTATTCACGGGCCATTCAACACATAAATCCCAAAGTCTGGATATCCACCCTCTTCGTCTTCGATCGTACCCCTTTTGGGGTAGATATCTTTCTTACCTGCAACATGCATTTTGTGCAGCCTCGAAGGCAGTGCCTCAGGGGAAGAGAGAACGGATGGAAGAAAGGGACTAGGGGGAGGGAGGAGGATGAAACACGGGATTAACATGAGAGGGGCTGGGAGCAGAAAACACGTGGCAGAACCAGACGGGGCTGATCGGGCGGGTAAACCATAACGGGTGGGTCGGGAAGGCGGGTGAAAGCGGCCAGGTCGAGAAGACGCTGCTGGACCGTGAGTACGCACGCATCGCGAAGAGAGCTCGAGCGATAGCGCGATTCCAATATGAAATGTCCGGAAATTCGCAGCGAGAGCGTGATTCCTGAGTGTCGAGGGCGTGGCGTCTGAATAGATTGTGAAAGAATCCCACGCGAGAACGGGATTCCTGTATACACTGTGAAGAAATCCCACGCGAGAGCGCGATTCGAGAATACACTGTAAGGAAGTATCCGGCGGGAACCGCTATTGTTGTAAACCGGTAGCCAGGGGCGCAGTTTGGTGACACCTCGCTTTCCCTTGTAGACAACAGGGTGCGAGCCCCGGGAGAAGCACTGTAGCTGAAAGATGCAACGGTTACCCAGCAGGGGGGGGCAACATTAACTATTCTTTTGGAACGAAGATTCAATAACAAACGTTTTAATTCGATTCGCTCTTATCTGTTCGCGGGCCATTCAGCACGTAAATCTCAATCCCTCGATACCCACCCTCTTCGTCTTCGATCGTACCCCATTGGGGGTATATCTTTCTAACCTGCACCGTGTATTTCATGCAGCCCCTACGGTAAGGAACGAGAAGACGGATGGAATGAAAGGACAAGGGGGAGGGAGGAGGATGAAGCAAGAGAGGGAGTAGCAGGAGGGGGGGCAGGAGCAGAAAACACGTGGCAGAACCAGACGGGCAGATCGGGCGGGTAGACCCTAGCGGGCAGGTCGGGAAGGCGGGTGAAAGCGGCCAGGTCGAGCAGGCGGGTTGCTGAAGGGTGCGTCCTGCATGAATCGCGATGAAGTCTCGACGGATAGCGCGACTCAAAAATAAATCGTTATTCATGAGTGTCCAGGGCGCGGCGTCTGAATAACTCGCGAGGAAGTCCCACGCGAGAGCGCGATTCCTGTATACGTCGTGAGGAAGTCGCGCGCGAAAGCGCGACTTCTCAATACAATGTGAGGATGTATCAGGCGGGAGTCGTTGTTGGGCCAGGGACCCAGTTTGAGCCTCAAGACTTGCCCTTAAAAAAAACTGGGTGCGAGCCCCGGTAGGGGCACTTCAATTGGAAAAAAACATGTGCGCTGGAGGGAACTACAATAGTTATTATTCAAGAGTAATAGTTGAACAACAACCACATCAGCAAAACGCACACACACACACAGCGAACAAACAGCCGTGCCTTCTTCACGACGCGAGGGTGTTTGGGTAGAAGGCCGCCCCCTCAACCACGTCCACTTGTGCACTCCGCCGATCGCCATCCGCGCAGGCGGCGAGCGGGGCCGCGGTCGCCGCGAGAGCCGCCAGAGCCCGCAGCGACGCGGATCGCGCCGACGCCTCGTCGGGCACCCAGGCGCGCACCATGGAGAAGACGTCCTTCGGAGGCTGCCGAGGGGCAACGGGTAATGGAGGATCAAAAAACATAATCATCAACTTTTGGAGCTCCGGGCGGGTTTCTTGGAGCTGCGCTGGGGCCCCCTGGCGGCGCCTCTGGCACCGCCCCTGGCGCGCTTAGCGAGCCAGGGAGGGGGTCCCGGGGTCCAGCGAAGATCCAAGAAATCCGAGCGGAGCTCCAACAGGTTATGTTTATGCCGATTTTCTCTTGCGAGGTGGGGCTTCGGGTTGCGCGCAGGCAGTCACAGATGACCTCAACAGGCCCCCAAGTGGTCCCGGTCGGCCTCAATCGGCCCCCCGAGGAGCGCAGGTCGATCTCAAATCCCCCAACACTGGGGCGCAGAGCGCCCCAGGGGCGCCGCTGGAGGCGGCGGCGAGGTGCTGAGACCGCCCTGGTCTACTCGGGGGCCGGTTGAAGCCAGCTGGGACTCCTCGGGGGGGCTGTCGAGGCCAGCCTGGACTACAATACCTGGGGGGCTGTCTTCGCGCAACCCGCAGCCTTACCAGAAGGGTGATCCTGACCGGAAGGCGCCCTCAGGACTTTTTGCGCCCTCCAGGAGCCCCCTTATGCCCTCTGTGGGACGAGAAAAATACCACGTTACGACTGGCTCCGGATGCGTTCCAGGAGGTCTGGGGCATATAGCTGCCCCCGGTTCTGGAGCCCGTGCGGAACAAGAGGAAATGTCGGAAAATCTGGGGGATCTCGGTCTTCTTGGAAAGTGCCGTTATCATGACGTGTTGCTCCAGTGACTCTGGGCCTCGTCAGGGGAGTTCTGGCCACCTCGGGGCCAGGTGCCCCCTTCAGATGCCTCTGGAGGGCTCTCCAAAAATCTCCATGCGGGGACAGCAAGCGACCACAACCACATCGAGGACACACCCTGGGGGATATTTTGGACGTGCCGACAATCGTCAGAGCAGAAGAACCAGCTTGGTAGTGGTTGTGGTCGATGTGGACGTCCCAGACGACCAAAACAACCAGAACCACAGCCAGAGTCCTGATGTCGAAGTCGGCGGATTCTCCCCCGAGGGCACCTCCAGAAAAAATCAATTCCGTTGTGGTTATGGTTCTTTGATGCGCCCGGATAGCACAGGTCTCCATGGAGGCCCCCAGGGGCCTCCAGAGGCCCATGCAGGAGCGACGGGTGCCCCAACCCCCGTCGATCCTACAACCTCGCACCTCGATTCGTGGGCCAGGGCCACGTCCTCAGACATCCGCCCCTGTGTGTTTGATCAAGCCGCGGCCTCAAGATGTCTGGCCCCACTCCCTGGGGGTGAGTTATGCGTCCCAGACTCGTGTTCTATGACCAGGGACCCAATGACGGACCCAAGAGGCTGCATTCCAGGGAAAACGCCCGGATTTACAAAGCATATCGCAAGGGATCTGGAATCTCAGGTATAGCATCGGCGACGTGGCGTAAAGAAAATCGGGCTCCGCACCGGGCTGTATCGCCGATGCATCGGCTATGCGGCGCGATCCTCCGACCCCATCCACTCCGACCCCATCTGGGAAGCCCAACAGGACAACCGCTTGGGAGGCCGATGTTTACTTCCGCAGGCTTTCGCCGGCCTCCCGCCAGCTTTGGCTGACGGCCGCTCTCGTTTTACTTCCGCCGCCCTTCCGCCGTCTTCCACCAAGGAAGAGATGGCAACTCCTTCGACGCTGAAGGCGAAGCCCTTTCTGGAACGCCGTCGGCGATGCACTGGCAAAGTCGTCGGGAGAAAACTCGGGCGCCGCATCGAGCCGCATCGCCGATGCGGCGCAATCCTCCGACCCTATCTACTCCGACCCCATCTGGGAGGCCTAAGAGATCGACGTATCGCAAGGGAAGTTCCGCCACTCGCAGGGGGGGGGGCAGGGGGAGGGGGGAAGCCTTAGAAGCACCCTGCCTCTTAGAAAGCGCAGGCTTGATCCATAGATGTACGGCTGGCGCCTTCAAAGAAAGAAGCGGCCTCCTTCTGAGAAGCCCTCCCCCGCCCCTCGGGCACGCCGCCAAGATCTGGGACCTCAGGCAGCACACGAGTCCTCGCTGGAGACCACCCGCGGCGAGGGCCCCGGCGCCTTCGCCGCCTCCGGGCGGCCCGCGCACCGCGTCGCGCCGCGCCGCCCTCGCCCCCCCGCAAGCGCCGCCCTGCGCGCGACCGCGGCGGCCATGCCCGCGGCGGCGGCGCCGCCCGCCAGGGCGCCCGCGCCCGCGCCAGTGCCGGCGCCCGCCCCTGCGGTCGGGAGCTTCCGCTCCTCGCAAACAGCCGTCAACAACATCCCCCGCTCCGATGGCGTGTCGGATCCGCTTCCCCTCGAGGGGGGCTACAGCCGCGAGCATTGGAGAGTCGCTGCCACCACCTGGCAGCAAGCACGGAGAGGGGCTCGAATCGCTGCGGAACTCCACAGCGACAGAGGTCGAAAATTGATAGCGTGTCGCCGCCGCGGCCCCGTCGCCTTACGAGTGGCTCCGCAGGGCGGGAGGCTTGGGAAAGCTCGAGACGTCGTCGCCTGGGGACGAGGATCTGGGTAGCGTGTCGCGCCGAAGCGTGGTGGGCCAGAACTGGCGGAGACACACGCGTTCTATCCCAAAATTCACGACCGTAAGGGCTTGACGATTCTTCGCCGGTCGACTTGTGGGAATCGAACCAGATAAATCAAAGCAAACGCAGACAAATCTAAATAAATCCTAGTAGATCCTGGCAAATCCAGGTAGAGCCATAGAAGTCCGAAATCAAGTGGGAAATTTGGAGCAAATCGTGGCCGCTCCAACGCGAGTCGAGGGACAGCAGATGTCGTTGAACCCTCAACGAGCCTGCGCCAGGGGCGGCGGTGCTGGCGAGCGCCGCGGGCAGCGCGTCGGCACTGCGCGCGGGCGCCGCCAGCGGCGTCCTCGCTCCTGGAAGAAAGAAAAATGACCAGATCTCCGACGACCTGAGTTTGCAGTTCGGCTACACGCCAAAGTCTGCCCAGGCGTGAGTGACCTTCGATGCGCGGCTTTACGGGACCGTGGGGGGGGCCAAATCCAGGCGCGCCAGCCCGTACTGGAGGGACCCCTGCAGGCTCGCACCAAAGGTCACTCCGGCGAAGGGTACCCCTTACGCGTAGCCGAGCAATCAGGGCGAGTTTCCTCGAGTTCGGCCCCTGCGGCCCGTCATTTGGCCACGGAACCAGCAACAGCGCATCTGGGACGAAGAACAACTCCCCGGAGCGGGGTCGGGACCTCTGGGGCCGCGCGCTGAACAAAACAACCTTGGATGTCTGGGTGTTCGCATGCACCGACCCTGGCCAGGCCAATCCCGAGCCAACGATCGGGGCTTACTCCGCCCTGGCTCGGCCATCCCTCCCTGGCTGGTGGAAACTAGAACTTTCCAGCCGTGACCGCCGAGATCGGTTGCTGCCGATTTTGCTTCAAATTCAAAAGTCGTCGCAGCCGATTTGCTTCAAAATCCGTCGCGATCGGTCGCGACCGATTTGGGGTACCGATCAGTTGTTACCGATCACGACCGAACAAATACTGCATCCTGTGATCTGAGATGGGGGCACTTGCAGCGATCAGAAGCCCAGGATGGTCTGAGCCCAGGACGGACCTGGACAGGGTCCGTGTATATGCACAGTGCTCTTCGCCCGAGCTCCGGTGGCGAAGCCCAAGCCCGGGGCCAACGACGCCGCAGCGGCGCTGGCGCCAACCACTAGGACGGCCTTCCTGGCGCCCTTGGGACCGCACTGCACCTGCTTGCTGCACGCCATGTCGTGCACGCGCGGAGGGATGCTTGAAGCTGTCTCTTCACCCAGAGAGGGGGCCAAGTAACGGGCCGTGCGCTTGACTGCAGATCGTGTCAGTCTCGAGCCAGTTCGTCACGGTGTGAGAGGTGGGTGAGGAGTCTCTCCAGCCCCCCCCCCTCTGCCCCCTGTCGCCCTCCTTGCCCCGCTCCTCGCAACCTCCATCCTGCTCGACAGGCAGCAGGCCCAGGCGGCCTGCTGCCTGCTGCCTGCTGCCTGCTGCCTGCTGTCTGATGCCTGCTGCCTGCTGCCTGTTGCCTGCTGCCTGCATCTCCCTTCCCGCCTGCCCGCCCGCCTGCCTCGTCCCGCGGTCCATGGCCTCTGGCTTTGCGATCGTCGTCGTCTGCTTGCTACTCCCTCCCTCGGACGGGTGTGATGTCATGCTAGGATTGGCTCAGGATGCGTTCAATATTCCCACAGTATCTAGCGGCCGTCGTTTCTGCAGCCCTTGTGGAACGCTCAGGGATGTTGGAAACCCTGCAGATCTGCGGACGCGACAGTATCATGACCTCCTGTTCCCTCACTGCTCAGAAAAGGAAAAGGTACATATACAGCTATCCCTCCCTCGCCGCCAAGGCTGGCTTTGCCTCGAAATTCTCGTCCGAACGCGCCCCATGAGAGGTCCGCGGAGTAGCGGTGTCGGAGCCTCTTTTCAAACAAAAAATGGCATGACCTTTAAACCTTCGGAGCTCCGCGCGGATTTCTTAGATCCGCGCTGCCCCGCGCGCCAGGGACGGCGCTGGAGGCGCCGCCGGAGGGCGGCCAGCGCGGATCCAAGAAATCCGCACGGAGCTCCAGAAATTTATGTTCATACCGTTGTTCCTTCTTCGATGCTCGTGCCCCCACCTCCCTTTAGCATGGGGAAAACGGGTCCTGATGGAAACGACTCCTGGAACCCAGGGCCTTCCCCCAGGACGAGTTCTTCATCCTGAATCATTTCTGACAGTCGCGGGGCCCGTGGAAGACCCCGAAGCCTCCGAATCAGCGAAAAACCTAGGACACGCTTCCCTCAGAACCCGTCTCCCCCATGTCGGTCCCTCCTCCCTCCGCCCGGCCGGGCAGCGCGTGCAGCACGTGTGCCCGCGGATCGTCGGAGGTCCAGGCCGCTCCCCCCGGAGTCCCTTCGCACTCCCTCTCCAGACCCTCCTCCTCCTCCTCCTCCTCCTCCTCCTCTTCCTCCTCCTCCTCCTCCTCCTCCTCCTCCTCCTCTTCCTCCTCCTCCTCCTCCTCCTCCTCTTCCTCCTCCTCCCCCTCCTCCCTCTCCCCCTCCTTCTCCTTCCCATCCTCTTTCTCACCGCCCAAGCGGCCCGAGCCGATTGCGCGCAGCGCGCCGCTCGCCACGCCCGCCAAGTTGAGATCCTGGTGGAGTACTCCACTCGCCAGGCGAGGCGAGGCCTGCTGCGGAGGGGGGGATGAGATGTCATCTCTTCGCTTCTTGGGCTTCAACCCGTTGTGGGCGAGCGGCGACAGATTCTATGATGTGACGAGTGAGACTCGCAACTTCGACGCGGTGGCTCTAGCAGGGACCAAGAACGTTGATCATCCGCAACAGGGTCTTAGGGTGCTTCGCCAGAGGTGTGTAGGTCGTCTCGTGCTGGAGTCCCTCTTACCCGTCGCCGTACAGCAACAACAGCTGCGGGTGCGCCATCAGCTTCGGAAGTCATATCAGAGAACAGCAAATCATCCGCACGCGGGTGAATCCATCATCGGCGAGAGGGAAAGCATTAGCGGCAAGAGCAAAGTGTGGACCAATTGATATTCGCCCGATGGTGGTCTATGTCCCTCCACGTCCTAAGTACCGATCTCAGCGACCTCAATACTTTGCGACGGTGCGAGTCTTGGTTGATTGGATCTCACCGGCGTTGAGCGTGCTGCCTCATCGGTGCACGCCGCTGCTATACTGTGATCTCAACGATGGAATCGGTCAGTTCCGCGGGACTCATGGATGGGATGATGGTCGAGTCTTCAGTGACCATTGATGCCCCGACGCTGGAACAGCTTCCTCGAGGTGCAAGGCAACTACTTCGCGAATGTATGGAGTCTCATTTCATGGTGGCTGGCAAATCCGCAGGACTGATTCAACGCATGTTTTGGGGTAAGGAGCTTCGAGCAGAATTGTCTGCGTTGTTTTGTTACCCTTTGTCAATGCAGCATCTTGTGAGAAGGTGCTTTCCACTACGTGGACTGGGGTCCAAACTCCAAGCGACTCGAAGACAAGCGCCTCGAGGCCATCTGCCCGCGACGTGCGCGATGACGTATGATAAGGCTGGTTTGCTGGGGGGTCCATCAGTTCAGGGTGCCCGCTAGAATCGTGACTTGATGATGGCCTCGCTGCGGAAAGGCGCACGTCGCGCTGGGAACTTGACGGCGGCCAAGGAGGAGATCGACAAACTACATTTTGCGCGCTCGAGGGATCAGGCGTCCCCCGATGAGTTGTTTGAGCGACTTGAGGATGCTCTAACTGCTGCTGGGTAACATGTTTTCTCGGACTCCAGCCGCGCATGTCACATTTATCAGGGGGCACCGAGCGTCGGCGGCGCCTTCTGGCTGAGCGAGTTAGTCTTCGCGGATCCAAAATGGATCTGGATGCGGCAGCTGCGGGGGAGGTGGGCGCCGAGTTGCGCATTTTTCTTCCAATCTCGCTGCCAAGCGGCGTCGTGCTGCACGGGCTCTTCGCTCTCAGTTGATGGGGGAAGCCTCTGGGCCGCGGCGTCAGAGGTTTACCCCGGCGACGCTTTCTCTATCCAAGCGCGCGGCTCGTTGCAGAATGAGCCCGAAGAACAGAGGCGGGCGCCTGGTACAGGGGCCCCCATCCTAGCCGGGCGGAGCGGCTCCAGGTCTGGCAAGCTGGCAAGCTCCCGGGGGCGATGGAGGCATGGTGGCGGAGGAGGCTGACTGGGGGGCTTGGCGGGCAGAGAGAGGGGGGGGGGTCTACGGTTGGGGGGCGACGGAGAAGGAGCAGGAGCTTGCTGAAAAAAAGATCTGCTGCGGATTAGGTCGCATATCAAGACGGCGCCTAAACGTAGAGAAGTTCCAGAAGGTAGTGCACCACTTGAACTATGGCATCAGCTACTCGATCCTGGCTGGAGGGCTTCTCAGCAGACTGGGGCAGTGGGCCATGGCGCGTCTATGCTTAGGGTTCCTGGGTTCTGGTGGACCATCTCGGTGAGTCTCGCAAAGGTCAGGCACTTCCAGAAGACCCCGCTATACTGGCATCGGGGCAAGGGCGCGGCCCCCCCCCCAAAAAGCGCACAGCACGGGCCCAGAGGACAACGAGTTGTCCATGTGGTGTCTGTTCTGGGAAAAGCGTTCTGCTCTAAGATGTTGAACGTAGTGCCCTCTCAACAAGGTCGCGGCTTCATCGCGCAACGGAGGCGAGAGGCCACCATTTGCATTGCTCAGGTGAACTGCTGGCGTCTATGTCGCGCGCGACGCGTTTGGGAATTTTGACGGTCTGAATTAGAGGTCACGGTCGCCCGGGCCGCCCCGGAGGCGAACCGTAACTTGTACTTGCAGCGCTACGAGAAGAGCAGGGTTGCGTTAACTGCGGAACAAGGGCCACTCCTTGTCAAGCCGTTTCAGGGCGGTGTCATGGGCGGGCCCTTCGCCGCGGCCACGTTTCTAGGCGCGTTCTCTCGGGCTACTTTGAGCGGGCTTACCAGTGGAGCCGCGTGGGCCCGATGTCTCGCTTGTTTGGTCTCGAGGTGGCTTGATTGCCAGAGTGACCTGAGCCTGTTGAAGCACGCTGTTGATGTAAACAGAACTGTCGCGGCCTCGGATCACATGACCCTGGGGGGCCTCTTTGGGAAGGTTAAGGAGGTGGGCGAGGTTTTCGACTCCGCGATGCTGCCTTTCGGGCACGTCCAGAACCTGGGTCAGCAGGAGTGCTTGACGGATTTCGCCTCCCAGGGGAATCGAGCTCGGCAAGAAATTCGAATAGGTGTTGAGGGGGGTCCAGGGCAAAATCAAGGACAGCGCGAGGCACCTGGGGCCCCGCATTCGAGTTCGAGATTCTAGCCGCCAGGAGGTCACTATGAGGTGCTCCGCAGCGAGGACTGCATGTTAGCGTGTCGGCGGCATCTGCTCGCTGCCCACCCCCTTTTGGATTGCGCAAGTGCTTGCTCGTGGGCAATGTGCAGAGTGCTCTACTTGCAGGCCTCGAGGCGTTTGTCCTCAGCAAGGCTGGTTGCCGACGGCTGGACGGTTGCACGTCTTCTGTGGCTCGTATTGCGACGCTTGGTCGTGCGACGATGCGAATTGAAAACGAGACGACTTCTCTCTCTCTCTCTCACTCCCAGGTCCTGCTGTATTGGGGTATTCTTGACAGTGAAAGTGAATTGGGGATGCGCCGCTTGAAATGGTATCAGAGTTGGGGAGAGAGGCCCGATCAACATATCCAGCCGTTGTGTGCCATGTTCGAGGACCTTGAGGGCGAGGCAGCAGCAGGGCTTCCTCCACAGTTGGTCGATGGTTTTCCCTCGGAGGCGGCTTCCCCCTGGCTGTGTCAGCTAACGCGCGACCTCGAGTTCGCTGCGGGCGTCGTCGATAGCGAGGCGATCGATGTTCTGCTCGGGGACTTGAATATGTTCAGTAAGAAGGAGGAGATGGAGGAGTTTTGCATGCTATATATGGGAGTTCCCAGAGCTGCTAGGTCTCGGGTCCAAGTCCCCCCACCAGGCTTTCACCCGGCAGCAAATGGGCTCGCGGGGCCTCCTGAAGCTCTTGAAGAGGATCCACGGTTTAGGTGTATGGCGAGCACGGCTACGGGCACATGTGGGGCTTCTTTCTACACGCGAAAGGCACTCATGAATCACTGCAAGGCGCATCACAATGTACGTAGTCTCGCAAATGGTATCGCACCAACAAGTATATGTGTGCACTCGGGGCAGACATTTGCAACCAGGATCACCGCTTCTCGGCACCTCTTGGGCTCCATTAGGAGGGGAAGTTGTACTACGGGGCCTTGGGCACTTGGGGAATTACAGCAGCCTCGGAGTCTAAAGCGTTCGTTGTGCACATATGAAGCGGCTGATCTACCTGACCAATGTAACAATTTGGCTTCTGAGCATCTTCCGTAGGAGATGCCTCCATTCACTGCTGAACTCACACAACAGAGAGTTGTTCCTGATGGCGGAGCTGACGATGCCAGCCTGGTTCAAGAAGCGCGACGTCCCCAACGAGGGCGGACAGCCGAGCGGGGGAGGAGCAGGCGCCCCCAAGTCGGCCAAGACGGGCAGCAAGGGCGGGGGCAAGGGCGGCAAGGACGTGACGCGCATTGTGGAGATGGTCGTGCGCCTGCTGCTCACCGCAACCCGAAAGCTCTCGGACGTGGCCAGCTCGGTGTTCCTCGGGTGAGACGTCGCCCTCGGTCGAAGCCCCCCCGCACAGCTGATCGTAGCGGGCAAGGGAGACGACGACCAGTCCAAGGACATCGGGGAGTAGCAGGACTACAAGGGGAGAGGTCCACCACACATACACATCTTCGTGGCGGCGATGAAATAATGCGCATCGAAAACACCTACAGCGGGTCTACGCAGGGCGACGAGGAGCAGCTTCTCCAAGAGGCGAAGGATTGGTGGCAGCAGTACATGATCGAGGACATGACACTGAAGACGGTCGGGCGAGCAGTTCCATACTTCAGATGCAATCCCTTGAAGAAGGAGAAGCGTTGCATCATCATACTGAGGACGGATGTCAACAAGCCTCTGGGAGTGGAGGCCGCGAAGATTCTCGAGAGGGCGATAGAGGCAGAGGGCGGCGAATTCGGGATGGGGTCGGCTCCGAGAGGGTCCGTCAAGAGAGAGCTTATGGCCTGGGCGAACAGGGCAGGCGAAACTTGAGTACCAGTGCGCGGGTGCAGCAGCTGATTGAGCGGGGTGCGGTTTCTCCAAATGTCTTGGATCGTGCTGTACGGAGTACATCATCGCACCGTGACCCTAGGCTGCCGCCTATTCTGTCAGTTGTGCTTGCTCGTAGTAAGCCGCAGGCTAGAGGGGGGGGGCGGTCGGTCGGAGTGGGGGCGGGGGGGAAGGAGAGGAGCTCCCTGAGCCTGTGGGCTGGCCTCCTATCGCGGGATGCGTGCCCGCAGGAGTGTCAGACGTGGCCAGTGCCTCTGCTGGGGTGAGCGAACGTCTCGCCTTAAAAAGTGAAAGTGGGGTCCGTACAGACCTGCCTCAGAGCCCCAGTGCGAGCTGAGTTGCAAAGCGAGTTTTCTCGATGTGATGCAGTGAGGCAGATTGCACAGTCAGGACTCCATGAGTTGTTCTATGTTCTATGTTCTTCTCCCCGTCCTCATCGTCCGTCGCTTCCCCCCCCCTTTCTGGAGGTCTCCTATAGATCGGGTTTGAGCAAATGGGGTCTCACTCGCGGGGGGTAACTTTGCGTTCCGGATCCATGTGGTATGGCCCCGGGGCCCAATCACGGGCCCAAGAGGCCGAACTCCAGGGAGAACGCCCGGATTGGAAAAGCAGAGCATAAGGGATCTAGAACCTCAGATATAGAGGCCTCCTGGAGGGGGTCCGAGTAGATGGTGTCGAAGGATCGCGCCACATCGCCGATGCATTGCCGATGCATCGGCGATGCATCAGCAATGCACAGGCGACGTCGGCAAGGCGAACATCAAGCTCCACCGAGCCGCATCGCCGATGCATCGGCCATGCGGCGCGATCCTCCGACCCCATCTACTCCGACCCCATCTGAAAGGCCTGGGACCTCCCTCCCCAGACATCCGTGGGATCCACTTGCTCGATGCACGGACCCCAGAGTCTCGACCCCCGTCCCCAGGGGTAGTGCTTCGATCCATATTGATGGGCCTGGGGTCCGAGAACGGCCCTGGCAGGCCGAAACTACCACCCCCCAAGACAACGCTGGGATTGAAAAACACGACCCGCGCATGGTCTGGGTTATACCTCTCCCCTCACTCGGCGCGCACTGCTGCGGCGGTCCACGACAAGCGATCCAGGGGCCACTCTCTTTCCATCCTCCCCTCCCATCCCTTCCCCCCTTCCTCCATCACTCCCTTTCCTCCGTCTCGTCCCTTCCTTCCCTTCCCTTCCCCTCCCTCCCTCCCTCCATGCCTCCCCCTACGCTCGTCGCGCACTGCTGGGTCGATCCGCGACCGAGGCGACCCAGGAGCCCCCTCTGGGCGGGCGCAAGCGCGCGCTCCGAGGCGGCCGCGTACGAAAGGTCCGCCCGGAAGCCGCACCCCGCGAGGACGACCTCGGCCCCACCACCAAAGCGGACGCCGCGGCGCGGCCGATCAAGGGGGGGATTAAGAAAACAACATCGCGACTCAATCACTGAAACCCCACGTCAATGCTCCAGGCGGGTGTCCGAGCAGCTCCACAGAGGCGCCAGCGACAGAAGGGACAGAAGCGCGACAAGTCCAACGTCGAGCTGCGCCATCACGGGAGGGATATATGAGGAGGTAACTCCTGGGAGATCTTCGTGCGAACCAGTGAGGGCTACTGGGCCAGATGAAGAGTCAATGAGCCAGATCAAGTCAGAGTAAGCCCAGGATTAAGCTGGAATTGTCGGGATGAAGCTGGGCTGCGCGTGTCAAGGTCGGGTAAAATGGTTCTCGACCGGTGGATTTGCCAGCGCCGATGCTGAATTTGACCTCCCAGCAGTTGCAACCGAGGGTATACCCTTGCTGTCTGTTCTAGGCGGTCAGCGATTTATCCATGCCAGATCAGGCCCCCAGCCTCAAGATGGACCAGACTGAAGCAGTGGGTGAAAGCCGGCCTCCAGAGCCAAGCTTTTTATCCATGCACTGCTCCCCTTGGTAAGAATATGGACCCAACATCGATCACCGATACTAAGGTCCACGACTCTCGAGGATCGGGATGGGTGGGTTTGAGGCGTGTTCGGCGATGTGAGGGCATTGGGTAAGAAACGCTTGGATAAAAACAATCCAGGGTCTAGAAGCCTGTGGAACTCCAGTCGCGGAAGGGCCATGGATATCACCGCCACCGTCATCAAGGACCCCTCCAGGGTCTGAAGCCTCATGAACACATTCCTTGACGAACACCCCCACCGTTGGTGATTGGGCGTTTCTGGCCTCTTTGGTGCCCCTAGGGGCCCCAGGGAGCATCCGCGGCGGGGTTGGGAACTCCAGGACCTCTGGGGCCTCTGGGACTCAGAACCCCGAGCATCGCTCGAAGTGAGCCGCAGCGGTGGCGACGACGGCAACGGCGACAGCGACGAAGGCGACTGCGGCGAGGATCGAGATTGGAGGTTTTTGGTCGTCGGAGCCTTTTTTTCGGGGAAGGACGGCATGGACATCGCCCGAAGCGGACGCCGCAGCGGCGGCGGCGGCAACGACGGCGACGGCGGCGGCGGCGAGGATCGAGGTTCGCAGTGGCGACGACGACGACGACTACGACGACGACGACAGCGGCGACGACAGCGACGACAGCAGCGGCGGCGAGTAGCTTGTTCGAAACATAGTTGGTTCAACTCTTCACGATAAATTGCCTATCTCGAATGATGTCCAATATATTGCGCGGGGTGGATGTTGCGAACATAGATAGCATCATGTTCATGTTCCTGGCCCCGGCTCCCACTCTACACCGTTGCTCCTTGGGTGGTCCTTTGGCCCGCAGGCAG
This sequence comes from Prorocentrum cordatum, assembly GCA_963575745.1. Taxonomy (NCBI): domain Eukaryota; class Dinophyceae; order Prorocentrales; family Prorocentraceae; genus Prorocentrum; species Prorocentrum cordatum. Next base: position 234,251 of record CAUYUJ010014581.1, on the reverse strand, counting down.
GCAAACAGTGAAGCCACAGCGGGAATCCACCCCGCGATGAACTCTATCCTGCTAAGGGGTTTGGGAAAGAGGCGTGCCGAATCCTGATTGCGATGGAATTGCTATCACCACCATCACTGCAACTGCTACTGGCACTGCTGCAACCCCTACCGCTACTACAATTACTACCACTCCAAATATATTACCATTACAACTACAGGCTACTACCGCTATTACAATTACTACCACTCCAGAGTGTAAGAAGGCACGTGTCGCGAGGCACAGGACACAAGGGTACCCTTGAGCTGGCAGGGTCGACCTACTAATCCGGGCCGACTGTACTCCTGCTCAGCAACGACGACTATTAACCCTCCTACCTGCACCGCAGAGGCCGAAACACCGAGACGTGCAATTGCATCGAAAGTATTACCCTGAACAGATGTCCGTTGTTCTGAACGTGCCCTCCTGGACGCCCAGTCATCGTGCTCTGCTGCCTGAGATACATCGCCCCCGCGCTCAGGCGTGCGGGCATCCTCGGAGATCTGAGACCAGGCCCAGGCCTTCGACGTCGTGATTTTGTCGCCTAGCTGAAGGTCTGGACCCTTGCCTCGTGACCAGATTTTCATCCCGAACTGTTGCGTGACGGTCCCAGGGCCAGGGCCCACAGAGGCCGAACGCCGCGAAAGAAACGTCGCGACTCCAAACAAGCGGCGGTAGGGGGGCGGGGCGTCACAAGCCAGCAGTGCTGCAGCACTGCAGGACTCTCCAAGAGCCCTGGATGGGGGCGCGCACGCACCGCCGCGACGGGCTGTGGTGCCCGACCTGGGTCGCTTCACTCCGAGGCTCCGCGCCTCGCGAGGCACGGCTATATCTTCGCGCCCCGGCGCCGCCCCAAGACCGCGAGGCGCGATCCATCCTGGCGCTCCCGCGGGTTGTGGCTCCAGCGAGTGCCCCGTTTTCTGAAGCGGTGCCCCCTTGACTCCCAGCGACCGTGTTCTCCCCACCAGCGGCCGCGTCCTCCTGGACGGAGCACGCGGCGGCACTGCCCGCCAAGATCTCCGCAACCCCGACCCCCTGCACCTGGGAGGAGGGCACTGCCATTGCCCACACTCTGCCGACCAGAGCGGCACTGAACGTCAGGGTCACATTGTCCGCAGTGACAGGGCCAGTGATCTCAGGCACCACCGTGAACATGTTGGACCGGCCCGGGACCACAACAGCCAGCAGTCCGCTGGACAGGGTGCCATCTGTGTATCCCGCAGGCCCTGCGACGTAGGCGTAGACGGTGTAGTCAGTGTCGTGCGAGAGCGCGCACCCAGAAATCGACAGCAATTGCGAGCCGTTGGACAGCGCCAACGTGCCTGTGTCGCAGGCCACGTTGTCTCCAGCATCCAATAGGCTCACGACGTCCGTGAACGGAGGGGCCGAGCCCTTCACCACCTTGGCCCAGCCTGTGCCTTCGGTGAGCGTCGATAGTGTCACACGTATCTCCGACGATAGCACAGATGCAGACAATTCCGGCTGCATCGA
>CAUYUJ010014581.1:52742-222742 GCA_963575745.1 Prorocentrum cordatum | reverse complement strand
GTACATGTGATGTAATTGGAATATGGATATAGTGTAAAGGTAGTGTAACAGTCGTGTAGCTGTTGAGAATAGGTTACATAAACGTTGTGTGAAAGTAGCGCACATGCTTTGCAAACATAATGTGCGCGTTCAGTGTATGTCGGGCCTCTTCGGTGGGTCTGCAGAGCTCTTGCATAATGTGCTGCTCGGGAAGCTAGAACGCACAACAAAGGACGCCGTGCATCTGCTCATCTTCAGGCGGGAAAGCACCCCCCGTCGGACTTAATATTCTTTCCACGAAAATACGAAGATGCTCACTCGCCGCCCTTTGCGGCCTTAACAATGGGGGCATCCTCCTTTCTTCTCCTTCATGCCGAATTCTCCTCCGCAGGCGGGCTTTGGGGACAGCCTCGCTGAAGCCGTTCGATGTGTACGGCTCCACGTCGAAGGGCTCGGAGAGAGTGCCGGGAAGACCGCTGTACTCCACGTACACCCGCGCGCTGTAGCTGGCGCCCAGCTCGAGGCCGCAGCCCGTGATGGTCAGGAACTCGGTGCCTGTGCCGATCGGCTGGTCGGCCACCATGCAGATGGCACCCTGCCTGACGGGGGTGGAAAAACAGACCCCCTCGCATGGTGAACAAAAAACGGCGGGATGTTTCGTTACTTCCACCTTCTGGGGGCCCCTGTCGAAACGAACCCTGGGGCGGTCAAAGAAATACCAATGGAGAGAACCTCCTAGGGAAATGGGTCGAGATCCCAGGGGGAAATAGAATCGCAACAACAAAGAGCGTTAACATTCTTGATTTGGCACTGGATCCTCCACTCCACACTTTCTCCCTAGCGCGCGGAGCGCGCCAGAGGCGGCTGCAGAGGCGCCGCCAGGGTGGCTCGGGGAGGGTTATTGTGCGAGGCGGGGGTATCCCGCCTTGAGAACAGAAGTCCTGGGCTCCCGGGGGGGCTGTGGATACCAATTGGGCGAACAAATATCCAAATCCACCAGATCCACCGCCTGCCTAAGCAGAATCAAGCCGGATTAAACGGGACTGTGCCAGATGAAGCGCGGTTCTTGACCACGGATATACCAGCGCCGATGCTGAATCAAACCTCCTAGGAGTTGCATCCTAAAGTGATTGGGAATCGATGTCCCCCCTCCTGAGCCTGAGCCAATCCCTCTCCGTCTACGTCGCATCTTTTACTAAGACGTGAGACTGGGTATCTCGACCCCTGCCTCAAGGCCAGCTTTTCATCCTGATTGAAACGATCTCGGTGTCCAGAAAAGAGGCCTCTAGAGGCCAAAAAAACGTCGAAGAACCGGCCGTCGAGGGACCCCGTCCCTCCCTGAGATCCGACGTTGTGAAACAATCCGACATCGCGAGAAATCGCGACCGGAGCCATAGACCCTAAACCCCATCCTTCTGCGGCAGCTTTCGAGCCGGACCATAGCCCTAGGGCCCGAAACCAGGCGATAGCGCCCAGTGTGCAAAAACTGCGACGCCAGGATCTCAGGGCATTTCGCCGCCCCTGACTGCCCGATCTTGATGTCGTACGCGTCCATCGCCGCGATACCCGCCGTGTCGCCCACGGCCGCCCAGGCCGCGCCCACGCCAGGCTGGCTCGCGGCGAAGCTCAGCGCTACCGACGCGCTCGTGGCGTCCCCGTACACGGAGGGCTCGGTGGTGAAGACGCTGGAGCCGGGGACCGCGACGTCGAGGCCTGTGCAAGAGATACATACGACAAGAAGTCTTGCTGCAAGACATCTTGGGACACTTCCTTCGTCGATGTCTGAGGGCCCTAACGTGCCCCGGAGTTTCCGTGGGCCCCCAAGGCCATCAGGGATAGGATATCCCCGTGGGGCACGTGCTGGCAGGCCGATGTCTTGTTAGACTTTTATGAGGGAGCAAAGCGACGGCACGAGCACAGGCTCTCGCAGGCCCGATCGGGTCTCATGGGTCGGCGCTGGACCCCCAAACCCTCTCACTTCGTGAAAAAAATCACGGCGGACGGTGTGGGGCTATTCTCGACCTCTGGAAGCCCTCGCCAGGACCCGGGGCGGTCAAAAGACGACCCGGGATGAAAAACCGTCCCTGGGGAACGGGTCGAGACCTCTGGGGGTCCACGTGTTGAAGAAATGATGACGTCGTGGGCCTGGGAACACTCCCGCACATGGGCACCATCTACGGTGCCGCGGGTGCGGCGCTGGGGCGCCAGCAATAGAGACTCTTCGTGCAGCCTGCTTCCACGTGGTGTGGACGCGAACTCAGATCCACATCCCTGGCGGGGAATCTGGCGCCGCCCCACGCCCACGGCGGCGAATTTGACGCGCAGGCTTCCCATACCCCTGGCGCCGCCCCCCGCGCGCTCCGCGCGCCGCGGGAAGGGGCGCGGAGAGGGGGGAAGCGGGGGATCCAGCGCCGACCCACGAAACCCACGCTGACATCCGAAAGCGTGTGGTTGGGCAGTCGTCTCGTGTCCCCTGGGCCTACGAGGGTGCCGTCGCCCTGGCCCGCCGCGTCCTCGACGTAGACGAAGAGCTTGTAGGCCTCGCTGTTCGTGAGGTAGCATCCAGTGAGCGCCAGGGTCTCTTGCGATGTGCTGATCGGGAGCCCGGCGACGCGGCAGGAACTGTCGCCCATCGCGTACATCTGGATGTACTTGATCGTCGAGAGGGTCACGCTGTCCTCGTTCGAGGACAGCACCACCGCAGCCCACACGTAGCCCAAGGGTTCCGTGGCCTCAAACGTCACGGTCACAGCATCTGTGCTCGGCGTGCCCGACAGTGTGGGGCCGCTCTTGAACTCGTTCGAGGGAGGAGTTGTGAAGAACGCTGTTGAAAAATCGCCGTCGCCGTGCCCACCCATGTCGGACACGAGGACAAGGGCAGCATACGTTTTCGAGTGCTCCAGCGAACAGCCTAGGTCGATGGTCTGCGCCAAGGGGCTATCAATGTTGACAGCCTCAGCGCGGCACGAAGAGCCGCCCACCGAGTACAGTCCGCTCATGATCGCAGACGGCGAGCTTATCAAACTTGCCAAGCTACTGTCCGCGACGGAAATCCAAGCCTTGCCGTACGCCTGAGTCGCTGTGAACACCACACTCACGTTGTCCGTGGTCGCATTCTCCGCCGCTGGGAGCTCGAGGAAGGCATTGGAGACGCCGGGCGGCATCTCAACCTCCAGGAAATACAGCGCACCGTCGTTCTTGCCCAGCTCGTCCTCGACGTAGACGGCGGCCTGGTAGCTGGTGGAGTACTTCAGCAGGCACCCGCTGAGCGTGACCGACACGGTTTGGAGGGTCGTGACGTTCTGGTCGGCGAGGCGGCACCCGCTGCCGCCCATGGCGCCCGCCCCAGACTTCATAGACTCTGGCGTGGCGTACGCCATCTCAGTGGTCGGCACGACCTGCACCCAGAAGGTCCCGTTCACCTCCGCGCTCGGGCTCAGGTCGGTTGCCTTTGCCACGAAGAGGAGCTCGACGGTGTCCGTGGTCGGGGTTCTCGTCAGCTGAGGGTCCACCTGGAAGCCGAGCGAGGTCGGAGCCACGGGGACGTCGATCGGGGCGGACAGCATCCCGTCATTGTAGATAGTGCTGGCGCCGTCCACGTATACAAAGGCCTTGTACGTCACGCCCCGGTACATCGAGCAGCCAGTGAGCGAAACGGTTTCGGCTGTGTCGTTGATGGGCGCGGCCACAAGCCTGCACGTGCTGCCGCCCACCGAGTAGGTTCCAGCCTTCAGCGCTGCGGCGGTTACCCACATTGCGTTGGTCGGCGAAACGATCATGGCCCAGGCGCGCCCAGAGCCGGCGGAGGCCGTGAAGTTCAGCTCGACCCCAGCCGACGACACCGTGTCTGCCACGACGCCCAGGCTGACATCGAAAGAGTTGGTCAGCGGGGCAACGAAACTCACCGGTGGCGACAGGGTGCCGTCGTCACCATTATAGATGCCCTCCACGTAGACCAAGGCGCTGTAGGCGACTCCGCCTCTGAGCACGCAGCCCGACAGCGTCACGTTCGTCTCGTCGCTGGAGACATTCTCTCCCCAAAGGTTGCACATCGAACCCTCCAAGAATTTCACGCCCTGCACCGTCATGCAGGAGCCCTCCTCGGCCTCCACAATGGTGGCCCACAGCCTGCCCTCGGACTGCGTCGCAGTGAAACTCAGGGTCACTCCGTCAGTGGTGGTGCTCCCAACCAGCTGAGGGTACACTGAGAAAGTGTTGGTGGTGGAGTCCACTGGGACAAGGACGTCGATAGCATCTGACAGCTCGCCGTCGTTCTCCTGGCCTGCGTCCTCCACATACAGGAACGCCTTGTACCTGGGGGACAAGAAGGTACCGATACAGCTACACCTCGGACCTCTCGTGGGGCGCCTGCAGACCAGGATTTCGAGGCAAGCCCAGCCGTGGCGACGAGTAGTGGTCGGGCAGCGGTATCGGCATCTTTTCGTCCTGCGAATACCGGGTCTCTGCGCTGAGGCCGCAGGAGCTGAGGGTGAGAGTCTGCACGCCGGACACGAGCGACTGGCTGGCCACGGCGCACAGCGAATCAGTGCCCGCCTTGATGCTGGAGACGTTGACCGTGAAGGCATCGGACTCAACCACGACCATGGCCCACAGCAGGCCGGACGCATCGGTCGCCTCGAAGCGCAGGCTGACGTCGGACTCGCTCGGAGTGCCCAACACCACTGGGCCGTACGAGAACCGGTTGGAGTACGGCACGTACACCTCCAGGGGCTCGGAGAGCGACCCGTCCTCAAGGTCCTCGCCGCCCTCCACGTAGACGAAGGCCGCGTAGGTTGTGCCACCATACAAGATGCATTCCGTCAGCTCCACCACTGTGTCTAAAGTGTTCACGAAACCAGACCAGCGGCAAGGGCCATTGCCCACAGCGTTTGTGAACTCTCTGATGTGGCTGATCGCTATCAGATCCTTGACGGAATCGGCAACAACCATCAGATAAGCCTTGCCCGAAGATGCGGTTGCCCGGAAACTTACAGTCAGATTATCCTTGTTCACGCCGTCATGGACCCGCGGGGCTGTGGCGAAGGCATTGGACGGCGCTGGCGCCACGAACTCCATAGGGCCGAACAAATAACCATCGTCATCTACCGCGTCTGCTCCCTCGACGTAGACGAACGCTGCGTACGACTGCCCGGCAATAAAGTCGCAGCCATAGAGCATCAGCGACTCCAGCTCACCCCCGGTGACAGCCGCGGCACTGACACGACAAGTCTCACGGCCTACTGCACCCTCGGCCGCCTTCACCTTCTGGGCGGAGCTCGTCAGAGGCGGCGTCCCAGCGAAACCGTCGTCCTCTACGACAACTATCCAAGCAATCCCATCCGTCTGCACCGCCATTTCGAACGTGACGGCGGCGGTGGTCAGGGGCCCCGCCATCGTTGGCTCACTGACGAAACTGTTGGAGATAGGGAACACAAGCACACCGTTGCGGTAAAGCTGGTACCCCGACACGGTTCCACCGCAGTCGTCTGCAGTCTCAGGCCACGCAAGCGAGACAGACCAAGGTGTACTGCTGAGCCTGTAAGGCGCCGACACCAAGCTGCGCGGAGCGCACTTCATATCTGCAGCCAAAACGGAGCTCTGACTCCCGACTCCCACCTCGTTCACGGCGGCGACGTAGAACCTGTATGTTCTGCCATTGGTCAACGAATAAATTGTCACATTGGTGGACGCGCCGGAGTAGGCCAACGTGTATATGCCAGACGAATCGCCGGCGTCGCGGTAGAGCAGATACGACACGATCGACACGCCGCCCGTGTCCGAGGGAGGGCTCCACGTGAGCGTCATGGACGTCGGCGTGCGGACGTCGACCATGTCGATGGGCCTGGGCGGCACTGCTGTCAGGAGGCCCAGGCCCAACGGCGAGCCAGGCTCCGCTCCGCAGACGCGGGAGGCAACTGGGCTGGCAGGCCCCCAGCCGATGATGTTGCGGGCCTGCACGGTGATCAGGTGCCTGTCCCCGGTGTTGCACATCAGCTGCACGGACGTGACCGACGCTATGCTCGTGCCGTCGTAGCGGGCGCAGGTGCCATCGAAGACCACCTTGTACCTCGGGGGGTGCTTCAGGGGGGAGGAGAAGGCGGACGCGGAGGAGGCAAAGAAGGATGCAGACGAGGAAGAGGAGCGAGACTCAAATATCCGCTGTGCTCCCTTTGGCGACACGAGCAACCGAGAGGTGAGCAGGCCGTGTGATTCATTGCGTTTAGTGTCTCATGCGCGTCGGCGTCAGGAGGGCCCAATGAGCCCCCCTGGGATTAGGCTGAAGGAAACCCCAGGACGGCCCGAGAGAATCCCACGAAGTTCCCAAGACGGCCAAGAAGGCAACAACAGAGCTCCAGGACTCCATTCCTGGGGGCCTGCGCAAGCCCAAGCAACAGGGGCGCTCCGGAACCCTTGGGGTGGGAGGGAGTCCCGGGGGAGACCTAGGGCTTCGGCCTCTCTGTCCAATTTTGGCATCTCGGGCCAACTTGGGGCCTCCTGGGGTCGACTGGGGCCCGACTGGAACCGATCCCCAGGCAGCCAGGACCCACTTCGATTGCGCCATCTTGGCTCCGACTTGGGCAGGCCTGCGGCCAGTGGGACCCGACTGGGCCAGCTTTGGCCCCCCTCCCTGATGCGCCCGCGCTGCCCTGCCGCCACAACTGCTGACGCGCTACGAACCGCCTCTTGCCCCCGTGCCACCTGTCTTCGTGTCCCTCCTGCTGCCCCAGCCGCAAAGCCTCTGAAACATGCCAGGCGCCAGCACGGAATCACACTCGAGCCGCGTCCCAGCGCGGCAAAGCAACTGGACATGCTCAGCCCTTCGGCGGCATCTTGCTGCCGTGCCCGCGTCTCCTGGCTGCTCCTGCTTCCATAGCCGCGGGGCCTCTGCAACATCCCAGGCGACAGGAGAAGGAAAAGGAGGAGGAGGAGGACGACGACGACGACCACGACCCTCTGGAGCGCTGAAAGGGGCGCCCGAAGACCGCGGAGCCCCCGTTGTCCGAGAGGTCCTCCTCCCTCTTCCCGCCGCTTGCTCCATCTCCCCTCCTCCCTCCTTCTCCTCCTCCTCCTCCTCCTCCTCCTCCTCCTCCTCCTCTTCCTTCTCCTCCTCCTCCTCCTCCTCCTCCTCCTCCTCCTCCTCCTCCTCCTCCTCCTCCTCCTCCCCCATTCCTTTTCCTTCTAGATAACTCCTCCGTGTCGCACACCGGGGCGGGTCGAAAGGGCGGGCCCGGCGTTTCGCCTGAGACTTCCTGCCCACTGATCACTGAAGCATAGCTGCTGACAACAGCTTCACTGATGGAGGGCCGGTGGTTTTCAAAATGTGGATCTCGCCTGGGCGCTGCGCACACTCGTGAGGGGTGTGCCAGAATGGGCGTGGGGACCCATGCGGACCATGCCAGGGCCGTCAGCATGGGGCCACGATCCTCGTGAGGGGTGCCGAAATTGATGGCCTGGACGCATGTAAACTGTGCCACTGGGGTCTTCGGTGGAGCTCCCTATGAAGCCACGAAGCGTGTGAGAGATGTGCCGAAATTAGTGGCGGGGACGAGTGTAAACTGTACCACTGAGGCCTTCGGGGGACCTCCCTATTGGGCCACCAACCGCGTGAGGGGTGCGCCGAAATGGGTGGCGTGGACGCATGTGAACTGTACCACTGGCGCCTTTTGTGGAGCTCCCTATGGGGCCACGAAACGTGCGACGGGTGTGCCGAAATAGGTGGCGTGGACGCATGTAAACGATGCCTCTGGGGCCTTCGGTGGAGCTCCCTGTGGGGCCACGAACCTTCTGAGGGGTGTGCCGTAATTTGTGGCGGGGACGCATGTAAACTGTGCCACTAGGGCCTTTGGTGGAGCTCCCTGTGAGGCCACGAATCGTTAGAGGGATGTGCCGACATGTGTGGCGGGGACGGGTGTAAACTGCGACACTGGGGCCTTCGGTGGAGCTTCATATGGAGCCACGAACCGTCTGAGGGGTGTGCCGAAATAGGTGGCGGGGACGCGTGTAAACTGTGCCACTGGGGCCTTCGGTGGAACTCCTCATGGAGCCACGAACCGTGAGAGGGGCGTGCCGAAATTAGTGGCGGGGACGACTGTAAACTGCACCACTGGGGCCTTCGGTGGAACTCCCGATGGGGCCACAAACCTTGTGAGGGATGTGCCGGAATGAATTGCACGGACGCGTGGGATGATGATGGTGATGGTGATGGTGATGGTGATGATGATGATGATGATGATGATGATGATGATGATGATGATGATGCTGATGATGCTGATGATGATGATGATGATGGTGATGATCACGAATCCTCTGGAAGGCAACTCCGGCCAATCACAGCGGCACCGACAAGCGCTCGCGTCGAATAATATTATGCGCGTAGTGTGTGATGGTGGCCCTCGGGTGGCCCTTGGTATAAGCCTCTTTGGCTGTATGGAACACCTTGTGTGCAGCAGCCAGGCGGTAAAGCCCTGCGCGAGCGGTGATACCAAGCTTGCTATCTGTGCAATGCGGGGCGGCCCGGGCCAGCATTCGAAGAGAGCCCAGAATGGCGGGCAAGCAAACAGATGGTGCTGATCAGCGTTGGGGCGCCCACAACAGAAGCAAGGATGCCGGACAGCTTCATGCATGCGCTTTGTGGTGAACCATCCGTGCATCCAAGTGCGGAGCACTAGAGTGCGAACAGGGCGCGGCAAAGCACGGAGAGAAGCTAAGGCAACCTCAGGGGCATCAGAAAACAAAGAGTGTGTGCCCACGAAGCTACTCCACCTAGCCATCAACAACGCGTGCCAATCCATATCCCACCATTATTTGAGCGTGGCGTCCTGGACGGCACGCTGGATGCGGGAAGCTGGCATCCGACCGCGGGCCCAAGCGGCGTGCAGAGACGTCAAATGACCACGGTCACACCGGTGCCACTCAGGATGAAACCCTGCAGCGCGCTCAAAACTTAGGGCGAGGAGCGGCGCCTGCCACCACGGCTGGGTGAGCGAGCCCTGTGCGATCACCGAGGGGCCTCAGTAGCAGGGCCTCCTCGATTAGGGCACGGGTCTGCTGGAGCACCGTGGCCCAGACCGTGCACGTGGTCAACGCGAAAAAGTCATGATAGACATGGCGTAGGTCTCGATGGGCGTAACGCGTGAGAAGCCTAAGGCATCGATGTGGAACCCGGCCCACTGTGGGAGCGCCTCCCTGGGCAACCGGAACACCATGGCAAGGGCAGCAGACTGCCCAGTGATCAACGTGGCGGGCGGCGCTACGAACTGGGAGGCGTAGCTAAGGACACGGAGGACTCTGATGTTGTATTCACTGATGTCCTGCGTCATAGATTCGTGGGAAAATCCGACACGACATAATCGAAAGAAGAATTTGCTCGACGGCCAGAACAGCACCACGAGCTCAGGGGTGTATCCCGAGCGCGTGGGCGAAGACACACACTTCTTTAGCTTCTCGGCGAGGCCCGTCGCACGACGCACCAGGTCGTAAAGGTGCTGGATTGGAGCGAGCGCCGTGCGATCCCAGAAGGAAATGCCGACGTCGTCCGCGCAGAGCCTGAGGATCCCCTTGCGCGCGACCGCGGCGCGAAGCCCTAGCACGAGCTGAGCTGGTCGCCCTGAAGTACGCCGGTGCCGTGGAATGGTGATGGTGATGATGATGATGAGGAGGACGAGGAGGAGGAGGAGGAGGAGGAGGAGGAGGAGCGAACGTCGCCTGAGGGGGCGAGTCCGTCGGGAGGCCGAACTACGGCGCGCCAGCTCCGCCCGAAAGGTCGGCGGGCAGCTTCAGAGCGTGGCGGGCGGCAGCAACGGCGGTCGTTCGCTTCTGGTACGTCATCGGCAGGACATCGTCCTTGGTGAGGTGGTAGATACGCGTCGCGACGCTGAGCCTCGCGACGCTGTTGGGGATGCCGTTCTCGCCGTCGAAGGGGTCGGTGAGCTTGGGAAGTCCAAGCCTCGTCAGTAAATGAGCGCTCAGTTGGCCTCGGGGTTTGGCCAGCTGGTGCCACATGCGGCCGCAGATGACGTAGTGTTGGATGGCGTCTTGGCCGTCGGGGAGGGGGCACCCGAAGTGGCAGGAGCGTTTGATTGGGATCGCGTGCGTCCTATGCGAGGTTGTCCATGTTCCTGCAAGCACTTTCAGCGCGCCCCACAACCTGGCAGGGGGAAGGGTCGCCGAGTGGGAGCGCAGGCGCATCCATCGATCAGGTAGATCATCAGGAACTTTTTCAGCTTGTAGAAGGTCTGGTTGTGCGTCGGGGCCTTCAGGAAGGACTTCGTCTTCAATGTCGTCATCGTCGCGGTGGAGGTCCTCGGGGTTGGCGTCGGGTTCGATGAGGGGAAGGATGTGGCTGATCCAGCGGCGACGGGCACGATGTTGGGCGGCTTCATAAGTGAGTAATGATGAACGAGGGGATCGACTGCGAGGAGAATCGCGGGGTTGGTCATTGTGGGCAAGGCGGCGTTCGAGTAGAAGTCGCCCCATGCCGCTGTTGTCCCGCGACTGCATGCACATGTTGACTGCGATGCGGTGGCGCTGGATGTTCGCGGCGTACAGCGGCAGGAACAGGTCGGCGCCGAGGAGCTCGCACAGGTAGGTGGTGCACCACTGCATCCAATCGCCACGGTTGTCGATGCTGGGGTCGTTTAGCAGGATGTTGGGGAGCCAGTGGGCGGCCCAAGCGCGGGCGCGGTTCATAAGTCGGTCTTGCGCTCGTTCAGCTTCACGTCGGGGTCCGTCGGATGGTTCGCGCGTGCGTTCTCGGTTTGAGTCAAGGTGTGGAAACCAAGCGATCAGTCGGCGCTTGATCGTGTTGGGCATGGTGTCTACGTACAGCTGTTCGTTGAGGGACTTCAGGTGGGCTGACTGCGGGGTGGTCTTGGCGGGCTGGCGGTGTCGGCGCAGAGCGGGATGAGGGGCAGGCTGAAGGACTTGGCGATGGAGAAGGGCTTGTAGTCCTGCTCTGGCAGCACGCTTGTGACAGGCGGTCATGGCGGCACGTGCACGCGGACGTGGTCCAGCTGTGCGAGTGAGGCGCTTGAGGTGAGAGCCTTTGACGTCCGTAAAGAAAGTGGCGTTGGTGGCGCCTTCAAGGCGTTGGACAATGGCGGTCTTGATCTTCCAGCCCTCGTTGCACCAAACTCCTTGCGTGGCGGTGACGAGGGGAAGTTGGTGGTAGGCTGCGTCGCATAGTAGTCGGTGGGTAAGTTGCCAGCCTGTGACCGCGGTGGTCGCCGTGCGCCAGAGGGTGGCGGATAGGTAGTTCCCAATGCCGATCGGAATTTCCACGTTTGTCCAGAGCGTCACCAGAACATCGGACTTCACGAAGCTGGACGGGGCGACTCGCAGCAACTTGGTGATGGCCTGCAGCTCCTTCTGCAGGATACCTTCAGGGGGCTCGAAGAGCTGGCCGACGTACCCCAGGCATGTGACAGCGGCGACGCTGTAAAGCTGGATGCATTGTTGTAGCGGTGCATGCGAGGCTGCGAGCATCCCAACGCGGTCCCACCACTTGACAGAGGGCCCGCGCCACTGGTCCTCAAGCGTCGCGCCTGGGCCAACGAAAAAGCCGAGGTAACGCGCCGTAGGCTCGATCTTGAAGTTTGACCACGGGGCGTGGGCGTTCGTGAGGATGTGACGCATCTCGGCGATGATGTCTTGTGTGGGGAGCGTCCATGCAGGGGCGACGATGCATTTCTTTGCTTGATGTTGGAGGCCTGCAAGTACTTCGGCAGCGACCATGTGCGGGGCGAGCAGGGAGATGTCGGACAGTCTGGCCAGGATGGTGCCGAGGTCATCGGCGCAGGCGCTGACAAGCCCGCGCTGGATCTCGCGGAGCTCGCGGCTGAGGTCGAAGACGAGCGCCCAGATGGCGCCGCTCAGAGGGCAGCCTTGTGCGACGCCCGATGCTGCAATCAGCATGGGGCGACGTTCTCCCCCCAAGTCAAGGAACGAGACGGGCCAGAAGTAGTAGGCTTTGAGCAGGCGCAGCATGTGGCCGTGGATGTCCCAGCGCTCGATGACGCCCCATAACCACTGATGGCCAAGACTGGGGAATGCGGCTGCGAGGTCCATGCTGACGAAAACGGGCATGTCAGTTGATGCAGTGGGGGGTAGGCTGTGTCTGAGGGCAGCTGCGTCCACGGTGACTACATTGTTCAGGAACTGGCGGCCTGATGCGAAGCCCTGCTGCTCAGGCGAGGTCAGGGCGGCGAGGGGGTGTAGCTGTCGGTTGGCGGCGGACGCTAGCAACTTCACGTCGGTGTTCTTCATAGAGAGCGGCCGTAAGCATTCTGGGGCACGCGTGCACTCTGCGTTGCCCGTGGGTTCGTCACCTTTCGGCAACATGGCCATGAGAGAAAAGTTGAGGTCGTGCGGGATGTTATTGTTTGTGGCGATGTCGTGGCCGACGTCGGCCAGGGCGTCGAAGCTGTCGGGGGTGCGAAGCCAGGCACGGTAAGGTAGTCCGTCTGGGCCTGGTGCAGAGTCACCTGCAAGGCGGGCGGCCTTCTTGAGATCCTGAGCGTCAGGGATGGGAAGATCAGCTCGCGGGCGTCGTGGGAACACCGAGTCGAGGTAGTTTGTGAGCAGGGTTTCGTCAACATGCTTCTCGGCGAACACGGGGGCCCAATGACGCATGATGGCCTGGTGCACGGTGGCGGGATCGGCGACGATGTTCGACGAGTTGCCGGCGATGATCTTGACGCCTGTAAGCACGAGGCGCTTGGCGAAGGGCTTCCATAGTTCGCCTCGGCCGCCTTCTCGCTTGGCGCGCTGGCGCCACTTCTGGCCGAGTGGGGCGTCGTTGGCTGCGAAGGCGGCGCGAGACCGAGCAAATGCGATGGCTTTGCGTTCGTTGCTGAGGCTGGCGTGCGTGATGTCTGCGGCCCTGGTGAACGACGGCATGTCGTTTACGCTGACAATGTTTCCGATGACCTTCAGGTGAAGGCGTCCGATGTCGGTGTGCCCGAGAAGCGAGTTGGCGAGCGGGACGTTCTGGTACCATATAGCCCGTGCGATGCTGCGGGTCTCCTTGGATACGAGTCCAGGCTGTGAAGTCAGCTCGTCGGCGGGGAGCTTGCTCAGCGTGTCGCGGGCGTGAGCGGCAGCGACCTGCATCGCGGCCTTGAGCGTGCGCCATTTTGCAATCGGGGTAATGTTAGTCATGTCTATGTTGGCAAGAATCTTGGTGATGTGATGCTTATAGTGAAGGGTGTCAAAGATGTACGCGGGGATGCCTCGCTCCGCGGCGACCTTGGGCTTGCGGAGGCGGACGCGGACGTGCATAATCTTGTGGTCGCTTATCGGGCCGCGGGGGTTCTCGAGCGGGGAGTCGTCGGCTATGTAAATGGCCCCCATGAAGGGGCATGAGATGGCTGGGGAGGTTGATGAAGCATCGGTCGATGGTGGATTCGCTCATGTTCCCTTCAGCTCTGTGGGGAGGGCGTCGCGGTCATGTCGATCATGTCGCGGAAGGGTGATCGCCAGAATGCAGGTTGGTATTGGTGCCTCTGCGCGGCGGTGGTGTCAGAGTCGACGGGGGCATTTAGGGACTTCGGTGGGAATTCGGCCACGTTGAAATCGCCCACGACCATGAAGAGGTGACGTTGTGGTTGTTCGTCGGCATGTTGCCGGAGTGCTTGCCACTGATCTCGAAGAGAAAGTAGGTCTGCTGCGGTGAAGCCGTAGTAGTGGATGTTGAGGACGGTGACTTCGAACTGGAGGCTGGCATCCGCGACCCGAAGCCAGGCGGCACGGCCATGGATGACGACCTCAAACCTGATGCGAGGACGCAGCGCGGGGGGGAGTATTTGTTCGCCTTTGTCGCGCGAGACGAGGAAGCCCACGCCGCATGCACTGGTGACGGGGATGTTGTCGGCCATCACGGGGGGGTGAAACGGCTTGCGCGGGTGCTGGGTCGAGTTGGCCAGGTGGGAAAGGTCGTCGATCGTGCCGTGCGCTTCCTGGAAGGCGATTAGTGCTCTTTGACGAAGATATGGCAGGATCAGGCGGCGTTTGTCTTCACGGCGTTGGTCTGATTGTCCGAGTGGAGCTTGCGTGTTCCAGAATGCCACGTTGAGGCCCTCCTGCGAGGGCTTGAGGAGCCATGGGCTCCAGCGGTGGCTGAAGCCACTGCGCGGATGTGAGGGCGTCTGCGAAGTTGGAGGCGAATTCTGCGTTGATATGCCGCTGTTTGGCTTCGTCGAAGCCGCAAGTGATGGCGGCGCTGGACCACTGGACGCGGGCAGGGGCGCCAGCGTTGGCTCCGACGAGCAGGCGGGCCAAAGCTTCACCACGGTGGCTAACGCAACCAAGAGTCCGATGAGTGCGAAGGTCAGAGTCAGGCACGGCATTCTGCATCATCCTTGATAATCGCTTGATCTGCACTTCTCTTCGAACGGCTTTCGGACTTTGTCGGCGGAGACATAGAGAGGAGCAGGAAGACCATTGCTCCGAAGTATACTGAAAGTGCGCCATTCCTTTCCATTGCGGAGAGCTCCGTGGAGTCGGTGAGCTCGGGGTTCGGCAACGACGGTTCCTCCGCTGACCTGGAGCGAGTGGTGCTTGGCGGGGCCGACGGCGTTGAAGATGATGTGGCTCTTGTCAATGCCAGCGGTGGTGACCCAGTCGGCGAGGCTCTTCTCGAGCTCGGGTTGGTTGAACTCCTGCGGGCTGCTGCGCCAGAATGTCGTTGGGTCGGGATCGCGGTCCCACGTGCCAAGGCCGTCCAGGTTAAGGGCGGGCGCGCGTGCTTCTGCGGCTGCGACGATGGCGTCGAGTCTGGCGACGGCGGCTTTGAGGTCGAAGTTCTCTTCCTCCAGGGAGGTGGTGCGCTGCTTGACTTCGGTGATGTTGCGTTCCGTGGCCTCGTGTCGCTGGCTGAGATCGGCTGTGATCTTCGCGATGCTGTCGAGGAAGTCTTGACTAGCCTTGGCTGTGACGGCTCGAGCGGCGGCTTCGAACTTGGCGCTGGCGTCGGCGATCTGGGCGGCCATGGTCTCCTCCAGCGGCTTGCGGACATGGGCGGGAAGGTCGTGCGCGGCGAGCTTGTTGCCGAGAAGTGCAGCTCCTTCATGCCATGGGTCTTGTTGGCGCTTGCCTTCCACGTCTCCGTGGGCACCTTCGACGGCAACTGGAGCTGGTACGCCTTTGCCTCCCATGCTATCTGCCTGCGAGAGATGAGGCCCGCGCCAGCCTCTGTCGATCGCGCGCGGAGGCAGCAGCTGGCGACAACTGTGCCGAAAATGAAGCTCGACCACCTGGGCAGGTGGAAGGCGGGGTTATGAAAGCGGGTCCTGAGCTGTCCCTGGGCCAAGGGTCTCCGCGCTCTGCCACGGGGCGGAAACACCTTGAGTCAAAATGGCTACGGAGGAGGAGGGGGGGGAGGAGGAAGAGGAGGAGGAGGAGGAGCGAACGTCGCTCCAGGGAAGGGTCGCCTACCTACTCGCGCGTGCACGTGCAGATTCCAGGCAGCGAAGTAAGTGCTGCGGCCCGGAACCAATGTGCGCTGAGATGATACAGTGCAGCTGATGCGTCAGGCTAAGCCTCCAGACCGACCGATCTAACGAATTATCGGGGGCCGAGGAATGATCCTGGGCATGTCCCAAGCAAAGCTTCATGAATACGGAACTCGAGCAATGCTCTCTTGGGTAGCAGGCAGCCCACCACAAGTGGCGACACCGAAGATAATGGGCCATCGAATCTGCTCCCTCCTGGCAACCGAATTACAAGGGGCCGAACGACTGGAGGCTGAGACGTGCACGCGGGCCGCTGCGGGCCACGCGCCTGTGAGAACCTTAATCGCCGCCCACCTCACCCCCCTGACTTTCGTCATCAGGACGTGCTTGAGCGCCGTACATCGCCTGCTCAGCACACTGGTGGAGGGAACTTTCACCCCCCACGCCACGAGCCGTTTTCCGAAGGTGGCGGGAAGCAGTCAGAGTAGGAGAGGGAGGTGAAGAAGGAGCGACAGGCATACTGGAAGGACAAACGTTTTCTCCTGCGCTCACCCTCACGTCGTGGCTCGACCCGCCAAGCTGCTTCGGCTGCCTGCGTCCTCCGCCGCGCCTCCTTCAGGTTCGTCTCCGCTCTGTCTCGGTGGCGGGGGCGACAGCGTGACGCCCTGCCCTCGAGCATATCCCGCAGGTGCCTCGCTGGACCACGGAGGTCACACCACCAGCTCGGGGCGAGGAGGCCTGTCGGCAGGTGCGTCAAGGCCAGCTGCGCCATCCAGCACACGTTCATGATGTGGTCCTCCACGCCCTCCATCAATACAAGCCACTCCTGCGGTAGCTTGAGCGCGGCCGTCGAGGCATGCAACGACAGCGACGCGGTGAGTCCCATGCTGCTGCCCACGGAGAGGAGGCAGTCCTTCTTGAAGGCCTCCGGCGGCACCCGCACCAGCACATGTAGCAGGCCCAGCTCTCGATCCAACACCGCGTCGGGCAGCGGGAAGAGCATGGCCACGTGGAGGAGGCACGGCGCCGCCAAACCACTGTAGGCCTGGGTCACCGCGTCATTGGAGCGCGCGGCGGCGCCCAATGCACGCACTCTCGCAGCAAACTTGGCAGCGGGCTCATGCCGCTGCCTGCTGAGGTCTGCTCCAAGGCCCAGCCAACAACCTAGGTACTTGGCTATGGGGGTGATCGCAAAGTCGGACCAGCCATCCACCGCCGCCTCCAGAGTGCCCTTACCAAAAATGATGAGGGCCTCCGAGATCGGCGCCCAGAGCGGCACCAGATGGCACTTGGCCAAGTTGAGCCCCAAGCACGCGAAGGCCGCCATCACCGCGAAGCCAGAACCGATCGGCGACAGCAGTGCGGGGTCGCGAATCACGACCCCCCCGCGTCGTCAGCGCAGCCCTCGACGTCGCCCTTGCGCAGCACGAGTGGGCGCTCGGGCATCCAGGGCCCCCCGTGCCACGGCATGTCCAGGACAGAGGCCGGGTGCTCCAGGACGGGGGAGAAAGGCAGGACCCACAATCAGCCTGATATCGGACATCCATGTGCGACCCCCGCCGCGACCGCGAAAGCCCCCCCTCAAGTCATCGCCAACCCTCAGCCAGGCCACCTGCTTGTCGCACATGGCCGAGACCAGGATCATGGTGGCCTCGCAGAGGCCACACTTGTCCAATGCCAGCATCATCCAGCGCCGATTGGCACGGGGGAAGGCCGCCTTCACATCGAAGGTGAGCAGCGTGGGGCGCCCTCCCTCCGACTCGCAGACGCCGCTGAATGCACGAGCCATCAAGTCCAGGTGGATGATGTTCGGGATGAAGGTCCTGCCGCGGACGAAGCCCCGCTGGGCCGCAGCAGCCTCCCGCCGCGCCACTGCCGCCAGCTCGTGGTTCACCGCCGTCGCGATCAGCTCCCTGTCCGCATTGAGCAGCATGAGCGGCAGCAGCGCCCCAGGGCGGCGCGCGACCTCGGAAGCGCAGGAGGCCGCACCTCTCTTCGGGATCAGCACCAGAAGTCCGTGGTTGAAGCCGTCAGGGAAGCCCGGCCCCGCGAGCGCCTCCTGGCAGAGCCGCAAAGCCAGGCGACCGCCGCGGGCGCCCTCGTCCACGCGATGCACGGCAGCCTGTCGGGCCCAGGGGAGGAGTCGCGGCCGTGCCTCGCCGCCCGCAGGAGGTCCTCTTCGCTGAAAGCGAAGTCCCCGCGGCGGCTGGCAGGCGCGAACCAGCGCTCGAGATGCACCGTGGCCGCGTCCACGTCGATGTCCTTCTCGCTGAAGACAGGGCCCTGTGCTCGCGCACGGCATTCAGCATGGCATCAGCATCCTTCACCGTGAACTCAGGCACGCGCGGGCGCCGCAGGCACCCGACGGTGCCTGCGCCCGCGCCGTAGCAGCAGGTTTCGCGCAGCTCTCACGAGCAGCCAGAGAGCTGGCATGCCCGCCACTGCTGACCGCCCTCGCCTCCGCGCACACTTTGGCCCCGCTGAGCTGCAAGACTGGTAGCTTGCGAAGCCACAACTGGGCCTTCTTCAGAATGCTGCCCTGCTTCCGCTTCCAAAAGTCGCCCTCCTGCGTCTGAGCTGCCGCGTGCGCTCGTCGGGCGCGCCGGGCCGCATCCTGTCGCCGCTCGCCCAACATGCACTCCGTGGAGGTTCGCGCAGCCTCCCCGAAGACGTGGGCGTCGGCGGCCGCCGCCCTGCCATCCTGGAGACGAAGGTGACGGCGCGCCAGGGGAGAGGTCTGCAGCAGCATGCGTGCCGCGGTGGCGTCATGCATCCAGATGACTCTAGCCGCCGAGCGCATGACCGGGGCGTTGAGCTCCGCGCCCTCTGGCCAGGACGCAGATCGGGGAGCGCGAGCATGTGGTTATTCGTGGCCTTCGCCGCAGAAATCATGGCTCTCTTCGCTGCGGCCCATTCCTCTTGCGCATCACCGTCAACGCCACGAGCTTGAAGAAGTTCCCGTTCGGCAGCATGGAGCTCCTTGAAGTGCTGAGGATACAGCGGGGCCGAGAAGAAAAAGGCGGGAATCTTCCGCTCCGCCATCGGTCTCGCCAGACGAAGCCCCAGCACGAGACCCGCCACGCCATGGCCACTCAGCCCACGCAAGGAGAGAGTGGCGGGATCAGCGCCCACCGCCCGCACTGCTCGCAGGCACGGGGAGGCGTCGCGCGGGGGGCTGATGCAGACCCGATCCAGCGTGGAGGCGGAGTCCGAGCGCCTGTAGCAATGAGTGGATTCCCTCCCGCTGATCGCCGCGCACTCGTCGAAACGGCCATGCCGGAACGACCTCGCCTGGTGGCTCCGGATCGGCGAGCGCAAGGCCGCCGTGGTCGGGGTTCTGCGGCAACGGCGATCCCCTACAGGCACGTTAAAGTCACGCGCTGCAGCGGGCAGCTCCTGAAGAACACGCCTGCGAGCCATTCGCATCGCACCGCGCCAGGCCGCGGGAACCGCCGACTTGTCCTCCGCCGAGACATTGAAGCTGTGAACATGAATGAAGGTGATTCCCACGCGGCAGTCATCGCTAGCCGCGGGTAAATGCACAACCACTCCAGGACGCCGAACCGCCACGCTGATCCTCGCCATGAGCGCGCGCCCAGGAACCAGCTCGGAACTCGTCGAGGTAGGAAACCACGAGGGGCGCACCGTCGCCCACTCCTTCGGGCCAGACTGGGGCACGAGAATTGCAGCTCCTCCGCCGCGCCCTGTTCGTCGGAGGGCAGAGAAATAGACCGCGCGCGGGCACGGCTGCGAACTCGCGAAAGACTGGGGGAGGACAGCTGCACCATGCGTCTTCTGCACCATGATGATGCACTGCTTCGCCATGTACGACCTCAAGTTAACAGGCTTTCGTCGGCGACGAATCGGATCTCGCAGCAGCAAGCAACGAGCATTCCACGAGATGAGCTTCAGGGGGCTGTCAGGAACTTCCGTGCACTGGTACTGCCCAGGGCGCCAACGCGCTGAGCAGGCGCTAGGGGCACCACTCCACTTCGCGAGGGCCCGCAACCATACGACCAACTACCTCCTGCACTTTGCCTTTGTCGATGCCCAGCCGCGCCACCATCGGGTTGCACCAGCGCAACTGCGTCGGGCTGTCCTCCTCGGTGACCAGGACGCTGGCGACAGGCTTTTGGTCGAACTGGACCTCCGCCCGCATCTTGTTGGGCCACCAGCGCTCAGGGGAGCCCGCCACTTCAGCAAGCGCCTGGGCCAGGCGCTTCGTGTGGAGCTCCACCCGCTGCGTGCGCTTCGACTTGTCAGCGTTGATGAACATCTCGCGCCCGCCAGCAATGAAACTCCTCCAGCCCCCTGAGACACGGAGCTGGCCAACAAGTCGCTTCGCCCGCTCGTAGCCCACCACGCCACCAGTAAGCTCCAACACGAAGCTGCGCTCTGAAGGAAGGGAGTGCAGAGCATACTGCCCAGCGGCCACCGCCGCTGCCGAGAGCCATTCCTCGAGGCCGACGATGACCTTCGCGCCTGTGACCCCTGGCCCAACCAGGATCTGGAAGAGGTTCGGTGCCGCAGGTCTGTCCCACAGCTTCTGTCTCGCCGCCTGGAAGAGCGGCACCTGCGCCTCCTCCCTCTCGAGCGCCTCCGCAATGCCCTCGACCTGGGCCCGCAGCTCCGCGCTCGAGGCCTCCAGCTGGTCCTGCCGCTCACGCATGCGGGCCACGTCCACATCCACGACCGCGAACCTCGCCGAGCACTCCTGGGCGTGGGTCGTGATGACCGCGGCCATCTGCTGGTGGGCCGCCGCCGTCGTCGCATTGAGGCTGTTCGTGGCCGCCGTGATGATCTGCGAGGGGGCGGCCGCGACACTCTCGGGGAGCCCAGCCGCAGCCGAGATGGCCGCCACGCCTGGATCAGTCTGGGCAGCGCCAGGCGGGGCGGCGTAGGCATGGGCAGCAGCAGCGCTGCCAGAAGCAACGGGCGTGGTCGCCTCTGGCACGATGGGCGCCCAGGCGGCGGGCTGGCTGGCGGCCACGCCTGAGGAGCCACCGCGCCCTCCACTGCGCCCGCCTCCCTGGCTCCATGGGCCCCCTTTACTGAACGCGATCTCGCGACCCCCGCGCCAGCCCTCCAGCGGAGCCCGCGGCTGCCTCCTTGCCACGAGGCGACCTGGCCCCCACGAGACGATCATGCTCACGCTGGCGTCGCCGCCGGCGGGCTCCTCTCCGCTGCGAGAGGCGTCTCTCTCACATTCGGAGGCTGCACTTCTGCTCGAGCCTGAGCTGCCGCCAACACGCCGAACACCACCACCAGGACTCCCATCCATCGCAGCATCATGCCCTTCAGCACGCATGGGTCTCTGTGCGCTCGGGGCGGCAGGAACAGGAATCGCCTCCGTTTACCCACCGCCCCGAGCACAGGGTGCGTGGGAGAAAACTCCTGGGCTAGCGGTATCCACGCTCTCCCCAGAGGAAGACATCACCTTGAGCCAACATGGTTACGGAGGAGGAGGAGAAGGAGGAGGAGGATGAGAAGGATGGAGGATGGAGGGAGGAGCGGGAGGAGGCGGAGGAGGAGGAGGAGGAGGAGGAGGAGGAGAGGAAGGAAGGAAGGAAGGAAGGAAGGAAGGAAGGAAGGAAGGAAGGAAGGAAGGAAGGAAGGAAGGAAGGAAGGAGCGCGGGTCGCTGTCTCTTCAAAGCGAGGGCCCAACACCACAGGATGGTTCGGAAAAACATAGAAAGCGGCCAGAAGAAAAAGAGGCGAGATCCTTCTGGACCCACGTCGTCCTCGCTGAGCTTTTCAAAACAGAACAAGAAGAAACAATGACAGAAAATGAATGAGAACAAGGAGGAACGGAAGGAGCCGAAGTCCAGAGTGGACGAGGCGGAGCGCCAGGAGCTTGCGGGATTCCGGCGCCAGGCGAAGGCTCAGGGCATCCGAATAAAGTGCTGGCGAACACGGCCTGCGCGCTGCAGCATCGGTCGCTCTCAAGGAGAGGCGCGCCGTCAGCCCGAGGCCCCCTCTCTCGCCAAAGACGCTGCGGGCCGTCCACGCGGAAGTGCGCCTCACGGAGCCCGGGGGTGCCATCTAGCAGCTGGTGTCGAATGGGGGTGCGATGTTCGTACGCAACCACCACAAAGAAGCTGGCCCGACACAAGACCGCGGAGAGGGGCTTGTGCGCAAAAATTGGCATCCCCTGGGGACGCGATGAGTACAACACCCCGACGACCAAGCCGATCCGCCAGAAGGTCCCCGTTGGCATCAAGCAGCTGGTGTCGAAGGACGGTAGCAGGTGGGGTGCCGTGAAGGAAGAGTTGAAGGCGAATGCACTTTCGGACGTCAAGAAGCTCCTTGGCCAGCTTCATCCCGGAGGTGCCGACTCCGTGGCAGTAGGGCTCTCATGGCAGCCCTTCAGAGTGACGGCCAAGGGCCTGCTAGCGACGGGGAAGCAGTGATGGTGGACTGATCGCTTCCTTCTGGACCTCCCCATGCCAGCAGGACTGCTCGGCCCGACTGTACACTTGCCCAGGTGCGGCCCATAACCATTATCATAGGCGTGGTTGCCCTCTTCGTGGGTGTACGCGCCGGTATGTTCGTGGCTGGGAGCGCGAAGCAACGATGGCTGCCTCGGTCATTCGCCCGGGCATGAAAGTACACATCTGCCCTCAAGGTGGTAGCCTGGGACGAGCAGTTCTTCTCTGGGTGCCTGAGCTTCTCTGCCTCTTATGGCGCTCTGCTTGTTCTCCTCGGCGATGCCCAGAGGGAGGAATCCGAGTCCAGGGACGCTAAGAATTCACACCTGGGTGCCGGGCGCCCTGGCCTGCGCGCCCAAAGGGGGATCTCTGACTTGCCTCGAGGGGCCTTGGGTGATGTCCGGAACCTCGGCATGGTGCCTCGGAGCACCCCGGCGGTGCTCGTCGATTGGATTCGTTATGTCGCGCTGGTGGCCCAAGCCCCGCTCACTCCACGCGTGTTTCGACAAGGGCTTGGCGAGTTGCGAGGCCATCGTATTCAAAGGTAGCGGCGCGCCGAGACGCTTGCGGTCGGCGAGGTTTTATGGTATTGGACCTCGTCCTCCTCCCTCTCGCCAAGATCGTGCAAGCACTGGTCGGGAACCCAGTGGTGCATGATAAGTGCGTTGCATCGGACTGCACGTGCGCAATCTTGCTTCCGGCGTGTTGCATCGCACTGCACGTGCATGATCTGCGCATGGCACGAGCAGAGTCCTTTTGCATCCAGCGTGTTGCATCTCATGGCACGGGCATTCCGGTTCCATCTCTAGGCTCCACGGTCGGGAGCTGCAGTACATATAGCGTCTGGAAAGTAGCTTGGGCTGCCGAGGCTGCAACAACTCAGAATAATAAAACACCTCGAGCAGGTAGCCTTCGGAGCTTATTGAATAAGATCGCCTCACAGCCTTCATATGCCCAAGTGGCTGTCCGTCGCGGACGGCACGGCATACCAGATGCTCACATAATCCCCTAGCCCCAGCACTTGGGCCAGGGAGGAGCGAGCGGTTCGCGCAAAGGTGAAACAAAGAGCTCAGCGCTCCGACCATTATTGCTTTCTCATCCCCCTCCTCCTCCTCCTCCTGGGAATCCTCCTCCTCCTCCTCCTGCTCATCTTCCTACCCGCCCCTCTGCGGAGGAGGGCTCTCCATGGAAGAGCGAGGCGTGTTCATCAGAGTCTAAATCCACCGACGTCCGCTTCCTGGAACTGCAGAGTCGCGCAAGATGATTGATGTCCCTTCTTCCATATTTTACCTGTGTTTGCACAACATGGATGCAGATGTGGGCACAGGATTGTGCACCTTGTCTCGCCCTAGCAATTTCAATGGGCTCCTCGCTTCGTCTGAGGGTCGAGGGAACGGCGTCAGCCTCTTGAACAATGCACAAGGAGGTAGTGACACGCCAGCCCCCGCTGTCCCCCCTCCCTTTCCCCCTTGCTTCTCGCGCTTCAGGCGGTCGCATGCCGCTCGGCCGCGCGCCCCCCCCCGCCAGGCCACTCGGACATGGGCTCTACTCGTCGCATGCGGCTGATGGCGCGCCCCCTGCGACGTGTTCCTCCCCGTGGCCTGGAGCCAGGGCGCAGTCCCTGGGTCCCTGGAGAAGACGGCCGCCCACGACTTCCCCGTCCCCCCCCTCCCCCCTCCCTCCCCGCTCCGCCCCGCCTCCTCTGCGGGGAAGGGTCGCCCGAGGATCACGGAGCCCCCATTGTCCGAGGGTTCCGCCCACGAGACGTTCACGCGGTCCGCGTAGCCACCTGCGAGCGCCGCCGCGGCGGCGGCGGCCAGCGGAAGGCGATCGCGACGGGGTCGAGCGGTCGGCGGCCCAGGGCGGCGGAGCCGTCGTCGTCGTCATCACCGCCGCCGCCGTCGTCGTCATCGCCGCCGCCGTCGCCGTCCTCGCCGTCGTCGCCGCCGCCGCCGTCGTCCTCGTCGTCGTCGTCGCCGCCGCCGCCGTTGACGCCGCCGCCGTCGACGGGGGGTCGGTCGGACTTGGCATTGCAGAAGTCTACGCGCCGTCTTGCGGAAGGCTCTCGCCCTGAGGGCCAGGGCCCGCCCCAGCGACGGGAGCCCCAGCCCAAAGACCCAGGCGGCCCGACGCACAGAAACGAGAGGGCGGCGGACGGCGCGAAACGGGGGGCCTGTCAGTCGAGGGTCTATGAGTCGGAATCGGCATTGCAGCAGTCTGAGAGCCGTCTTGATGACAGCCTCTCACCCCGAGAGCCGAGGGGGGTACTCCAGTTTTGACCGCCACCCTCCCCAGCGAAGGGAGGCCCAGCCCCCACAGGCGGCCCAACGCACAGAAACGAGAGGGCGGCGGACGGCGCAAAAAGCTGGAAACGACAGACGATCGAGGCGAGGGAGGGAAGGGGTTGGAGGCGGCCAGGGGGTATGAACTGGATGGTAGCCCAGAAAATCGATCAAGGTGGCGGCGAAGCCAAATCCGCTCGAAATCGGTCTCGGGCCAGCCCATGCCGGGGTCCATCTGGTGCTGCTTTTCACCACGGATTTGGTCTTGATCGCCCCAGGGCCCTGAAACGGCTCCCGGAGATAGAAAGAAAAAACAAAACAAAACTTCTCGAACTCAGCACCTCGAACCTCGTCCCCCCCCCCTCCTGCTGGCCAGAAGCAGCGCTGTGCCCCCTCAGACCACCAGCGGCTGGCGGCGCGCATAAAGGACTGAGGGTAGGGGGGAGGACTTCTCAGAAGGAGGCTGCTTCTGAGAAGGCGCCGGCCCTACATCTATATATCAGAGCCCGCGTCTTCTAAAAAGTAGGGGTGCTTCCAAGAAGCCCTCCCCCCTCCCCCCACCCCCCTCTGCGCGTGGCTGAAGCGGGCTCGCAGGGAGGGGGAGGGAGGGAGGGAGGCGATCGACTGAAGAGGGCGGAGCCCGGCGCCGACTAAGCCCGCCACTCACTGTCTCCGCCGTGGGCACCGGGGGGGGCCCCGGCAAGGCCGCGACCACCTCGCGGGGGCACCGGGTGGGGTGAGGGGGCAGCGGCCACGTCGAGAGCAGTCCCAGACATGCTCGCGACCTAGAAGATTGCCACAGCAAAGCACCCTGATAGCGGCCAAAGTTGAAGAGGAGGGTCGAGAAGTAGGAGGACGGCTAGTGAAGACGTGCATTCCTAGAGCTATTCCTCGTCTGGTCCCCTTTACCGCTATATGAGCCCTCTAGCGACACGCTATCAGGGAATCGCGACGGAAAGTTGTTGGCCGTTTTCGGCCTCTGGCAGCCCTTACAAGGCCCGGGGACCGTCAAAAACGACCTGGGGTGAAAAACTGGCCCTGGGAAAAAGGTCGAGATTTCCGGAACCCCCGTATGGAAAAAAACCTGGCGAAGGACCTAACTATATGCAGCTGTGCGTGGCACAATTGTGAATGTCTTCTTCGGTGCCGTCCCTTATTGGGCCACAAACCCTGCGAGGGGTGTGCCGACATGGGTGCGGGGGACGCATGTGGACGGTGGCACTGGAGCCTTCGGTGGAGATCCCTATGGGGCCACGAAATGTGTGAGGGGGGTGCAGAAAATGGTGTGGGGGACGCATGCGGGCAGTGGCACTGGAGCCTTCGGTGGAGCTCCCCATGGGGCCACGAAACGTGTGAGGTGCGTGCCGAAATGGGTGTGGGGGACGCATGTAAACTGCGCCACCGGGGCCTTCGGTAGAGCTCCCGATGGAGCCACGAAACGTGTGAGGGATGTGCCGGAATGTGTGCCGGGACGCATGTGGACAGTGCGCTGGGGCCTTCGGTGGAACCCCCTGTGCGGCCACGAAACGTGTGAGGAGTGTACCGAGATGGGTGCGGGGGACGCATGTGATCTGCGCCACTGGGGCCCTTATGGGGCCACGAACCTTGTGAGGGGTATTCCGAAATGGGTGTAGGGGACGCATGTGGACGGCGGCACTGGGGCCCTCGGTGGAGCTCGCTATGGGGCCACGAAGCGTGTGAGGTGCGTGCCGACAAGAATGTTGGGGACGCATGTGGACGGTGGCACTGGAGCCTTCGGTGGAGCTCGCTATGGGGCAACGAAACGTGTGAGGGGTGTGCCGAAATGGGTGTGGGGGACGCATGTGGAGGGTAGCACTGGGCCTTTGGTGGAGCTCCCGATGGGGCCACGACGCATGTGAGGGCAGTACCGAAGCGGGTGCGGGGGACGCATGCAGACGGTGGCACTGGGGGCTTCGGTGGAGCTCGCTATCGGGCTACGAGACGTGTGAGGGGTGTGCAGAGATGGGTGTGGGGGACGCATGTAAACTGCGCCACTGGGGCCTTCAGTGGAGCCCCCTTTGGGGCCACGAAACGTGTGAGGTGCGTGCCGAAATGGGTGCGGGTGACGCATGTGGACGGTTGCACTGGGGTCTTCGGTGGAGCTCCCGATGGGGCCACGAAGCATGTGAGGGGTGTGCCAAATCGGTGCGGGGAACGCATGTGAACGGTGGCACTGGGGCCGTCAGTGGAGCTACTATGGGGCCACGAAGCGTTTGAGGAAGGTACCGAAATGGGTGCGGGGGACGCATGTAAACGGTGGCAATGGGGTCGTCGGTAGAGCTCCCGATGGGGCCACGAACCCTGCGAGGGGTGTGCCGACATGGGTGCGGGGGACGCATGTGGACGGTGGCACTGGGCTCGCCGGTGGAGCTCCCTATGGGGCCACGAGACGTGTGAGGGGTGTGCGAAATGCGTGTGGGGGACGCATGTGGACGGTAGCACTGGGGCCTTCGGTGGAGCTCCCGATGGGGCCACGAAACGTGTGAGTGGTGTGCCGACATGGGTGCGGGGGGCGCATGTGGACAGTGGCACTGGGGTCTTCGGTGGAGCTCCCTATGGGGCCACGAGACGTTAGGGGGGTGCAGAATTGTGTGTGGGGGTCGCATGTGGACGGTGGCACTCGGGCCTTCGGTAGAGCTCGTTATGGGGCTACGAAACGTGTGAGGTGCGTGCCGAAATGGGTGTGGGGGGCGCATGTGAACTGCGCCACTGGGGCCTTCGGTGGAGCTCCCGATGGGGCCACGAAACGTTTGAAGGGTGTGACGAAATGGGTGTGCGGGACGCATGTGGACGGTGGCACTGGGGCCTTCGGTGGAGCTCCCTATGGGGCCACGAGACGTGTGAGGGGGGTGCAGAATTGTGTGTGGGGGTCGCATGTGGGCGGTGGCACTGGGGCCTTCGGTGGAGCTCGCTATGGGGCTACGAAGCGTGTGAGGGGTGTGCCGAAATGGGTGTAGGGGACGCATGTAAACTGCGCCACTGGGGCCTTCGGTGGAGCTCCCGATGGGACCACGAGACGTGTGAGGGGGGTGCCGACATGGAAAGGAGAGGCAAGGATGGGAGGAGGGAGGGGGCAGCGGGAGGGGGAGTGAACGCGGGGCGCTCTCTCTCCAAAATGAGGACCCAACACCACAGGATGGTTGGTAAACATCTGGGCATCGCATGTCTCCCTACTCTCTTCCGCCTCGGCCCGCCTCCGCCCTCTTGCTCCTCCTCTCTCCTGTCTCGCCCCTTCCCTCTTCACCCTCCTCATCACCCTCCTCATCACCCTCACATCATCATCAGCATCATCAACATCAGCAGCATCACCGTCATCAGCAGCAGCAGCACACTCATCATCACCATCATTATCAGCAGCATCATCATCATTATCATCATCATCAGCATCGCCGTCATCATGATCAACACCATCGTCATGGTCGTCGCCGTCGTCGTCGTCGTCAGCACCATCAGCATCATCATCATCATCATCAACAACATCATCATCATCATCCTCATCGCCATCATCATCATTCATCATCACCACCATCGTCACCATCACCATCATCACCACCACAGCATCACCGTCATCATCAAAATCACCATCAGCATCCTCCTCATCATCATCAGCATCAGCATCACCGACATCATCATCAGTATCATCCTCATCCTCTTCCGCACCTCCGTCCTCATCCTTAACCGCATCCGCATCCTCATCCGCATCCGCATCCGCATCCTCCTCATCCTCTCATCCTCATCACCATCCACCATCCACATCATCAGCATCATCATACTCATCAGCCACCATCATCACAATCATCGTCCTCATAATCACCACCAACACCATCATCATCACCACCACAATCATCACCTTCATCACCATCAACATCATCGTCATCATCATCCGTAGCAGCAGCATCAACATCGTCATCATCCTCCTCAGCCTCACCCTCATCCTCATAAGCATCCTCATCAGTATCATCCTCACCAGCTTCATCAGCATCAGCATCATCATCAGTACCACCACCACAACCATCATCCGCATCATCATCAGCAGCAGCAGTATCATCATCCCTCGTCCTCATCCTCAGGCTCCTCCTCCTCCTTCCCCCCTTGCGTGGCACACAACCGTGCGCCTACGGTCACGCCCAGAGAGGAACTTGTCCTCCCTCCTCGTGCGCCCTCCTCCCTCCTCCTTCTCCTACTCTCCTCCTCCTCCTCCTCTTCCTCCTCCTCCTCCTCATCTTCCTCCTTCTCCTACTCTCCTCCTCCTTATCCTCCCTTCTCTCTCCTCGCTCTTCCATCTCATCCTCTTCGTCTTCGCAAGCACCGTCGTCATTATCATCACCATCATTTACATCATCAGCAAAAGCAGCAGCCGGAGTAGAAGCAGCTTTCTGTGAGAGAGTTGATTGCACACCCGTCCTGCATGTAAATCTCACGTTGTACCACAACTTGCTCAGCTCACTCCCAGTTTCTCTTGCGTCTTGGGTCCTCTGTCTCATCTCTCTTTCTCTCAGCTTTTGCCTTGCTGTTGCTAAGCTTGGCGTCATTTTAACAACGTTCCCGAAAGTAGCCGGAGTCATACTCTTGCTAGCGTGGATCTGCTCAGAGGAATAGTGCGCAAATGCCATGCGTGCTGCAGCCCATTTAGCACCAAGCGGTGATGGCGTAAACCCCAGTGGCACACTCCAAAGGTGGCCGGGTGCTAGCAGATGTGGTGAAAATACATGTCTGGTCTACCAACAAGCAGCGGTTTCACAGTTCCATATTGTTGGCGTGGAAATATAAATTACTATCAGTACTACACCCCCATCCTCACCATCATCCATTTGTTCTTCATCTACATTGACTCTGTACCCAAGCTCGTCTGCTTCTTTATTTTTCTCCTGTGCAGTTACCCCCTGGCTTTCCTCACATGGCATGCATGGAAGCCCAGTCACGTCGTGTGCGAGAAGTCTTTCCCTCCCTACCCCACCACCTACCTTTACATGCTCTGCAGTGTCTATCTGAACACGCTCTTGTATCTGGTCTCTGTCAGTATTGTAGTATCACACCTACATCAGACACGACCACCACAGCGCGTAAGATTGGCATATTGGTACTTAAATGGAGCACGCGTGCAGTACGTGGTCAACACTGGTTCCAAAAAGCAGTTAATATTAGGTGCACCCTCACATCGTGGCAGCAACACAAACATGAATCACAAGCTGTTCTGTCCCTCCTGGTCTTTATCGGCATCCCTATCGCATGTGAATGGATTTCGAAACAGCACGAGCGAAAACACTGTACGCGAGTACTTCTTCGATGTGCTACGCCTAATCTCCAAATGTGCGTTCTACGATCTGACTTTCGAGGGGAGTTTTGGCTTCGGTATCTTACTGAAATGGTTCGTTTGGTCTGGGACCCTGCCTCCCAACCGCATGCAGCATTATGCTACTCAGCTTTCTCCTGGGAGTCTGGAACCTGGTATGTGGGGCGTGCTAAGTGCACTCGTCCGCGCAATCGCACGGTGCGTTCTGGGCTGCAAGGTCGTTTTTGGGAGCATTTCCAGGCCACCTTCAACGAGAAAGGAAACCAAGCTGGACGCCCGCGGTATCGCTCCTGGCGTTCGTCTTCGTCCTGGTCGTTCGTTCTCGTACCCATGGTCTTCAGCACTGAGGCGAGAATTGCCCAGTACGCGGCCCCCAACCCAATGCGGAACAGGACCAACTCAGCGAGGGCAGGGTCCGAAACCACGCCCGTTCCCGAGGTTCTGGACGCATCCCACCCTCGCAGACGAGTCTCGACTCAATTTGGTATGCCGTCTACGGGAAGACCAGGCGATGCGGAGCCGTCTCCCGTCTATTGATACCTCGTTTGCTGCCTTGCTGGGTTGGGCTCGTCAGCGCTACAATCTTTCAAGAGATGAAGTGGTGCAGCGTCTCTACCGCAGAGGCTACGAGCTCTGGCTGGCAACGTACTTGGGGGAGCGGCACACCCGCCTGCGCTATCATACCGCATGGCGTCATGGTTGGTTGGTCGAATATCTCCTATCTGTCTGGATTCTCTGCTCACGCCTCACGTATGAACGTGCTGTCACCGCAAGAAGAAAGATTTAACGATTCATGTCGTCGGGGAACCTTCTCCCGTCGAGCATCAAACTGTTCAGATTGCCGGATACCTCACACGTGTTCGTACAACATTGTCGTCGCACGCTTAAACACTGCATATATTGGGTGTGTCAAAAAATGCGTTCTCCCAATCTTGCTCTCTACCTGCGTGCAAAGACAAAAATATTGTGTGTACGACCTCCTAAAGTTTCTGATCATATTACGCAACAGCGGCAAGTATGTCGAGATTTCTCCCACACAGTTTGTCAATATCTGCTACATGACCTTCGCTGCCACCATATCCTGTCACATGACGTTGTCTGGCTGGATCAGCACTGGGATGTTCCTGCCACCCTGCCTCTCTCTTTCGTCTTCTTCGATGTTTGCCAGCAGCTTGCCTCATACCATTCGTACCTACAACTGCCGGGGTGCGTCAAGGCACATTGGTTATTCGAGCATTGGGGCGACAGGTACGCATCTCATGTACCTTGTGTTACTGGTCTGGAGCTGCACGCATGCCATATACGAGAATCCGTACCCCACCATGTATTCATACCTTTGGATAAGGACCCACACAGACGTGTATGCATACCCCGTATTTGCTACTTTGGGAAACTATGGGAGTGTTTTTGCGAAGACCCCGTACACTACGAACACTGCCCGCACCTACATGCTGAAGGAGTTGCCCGGCGTCTTCAAAAACTGGTCGACAAATACATCCCCAAAAAGCACCAGAACCCCGAAATTACACGCGTACATCATCTTCCGCACGCGTACCTTACCATCAAAGGCAAGTGCCTTGATCGCACGAGTGGCGCACTCACGTGTACACGCGCGCATGCGCACCACAGAGAGATCGTCTCCAATTGCAAGAACACTCAGCGCAGGTTCCTCTGGAAGGCTGCCCGAGCGCTACGTTTGGCCAAGCAGCATTCTGGAGATATTTCTTGGTCGCTCTGGGAACCCCGTCTCCTACCGAAAGTGTTGGCGGAGCGTGTCCGTCGTCTTCGCACCAATGGCCAATTTACGTTTCGGTGCCCTTGTGGAAATCCGAAGTCGTGTATATCTTGGCTTAAATGTGACGCCAGTCAGTTTTTTAAAGATGCTGACGTCGATCGTGGTGTTCGTCGGTGTTCGTTGTTCCTGGACCGGGCCTTCAAACGGCATGGAAAAACAGCAGTGGCAGTCAAACGGGGCTCGAAGGCAAAAGGTTTCTTATGTCGTAGTGGATTCGCGTTCCCTCTGATCATGATGTATACACATTCGCTGATATTCGCAGGGCTCTCAAGTTCGCTTCCAAGGATACCCATTTGATGGTGGGCAAACACATATTCTGCCGTAAGCGGGGGTGGCCCATGGGTGGCAGCATGTCTGAACCCGCCACCCTGGGCGACCTTGGGGAGAACGTCCATCGCTTATACACGGAAGCAGGGTATAGTGCCTCCATCGGTCTTGCATGCCCGGGGTTTTCGACAACAGAGCTCATCCAGGGCATCTTATATGTCGACGACAGTCTCGTGTTTAGCATGGTCTTGTGTGAGAGTTGCCTTGAGCGTGCTATGCGTATGCTCTGGCCCCCGGACGTCGGGGTCACGGTGGAAGGTCGGGGCCTCCCTCTCACATACCTCCAGGCGCACATCCGGCCGACAGGTTTATCGTACGAGGTGTGCCCATTCTCCCCGAACGCAGAATTTGCCCGTGGACAGGCAGACCAACCCCAGTTGGCAAAATTTCCTCATTACCCCTCCTCGTCTACCACACTCTCATTTCACCATGTGCGTCTCTTGGTTTTGGAACGAGTTCTCAGTCACAACAGTGTGGCCGAAGGGGATCCGTGCCGTGCTCAAGATGCTTTCGTGGACCTTGTTTGTGAGATATTACGTTTGCAGTGGCCCCCGCAATGGCTTGCAAAGACGTGTCGCAGTATCCCTCGGAAGCATCGCTCAGAATTTTTGGCTGTCGTCAAGGTTTTCGGCCGAACCCTGCAAGGACTATTTCGACAGGGTTTGGGGGACCTTCTGCATGCGGATGGATCTCAACATTACGTGCTCACACACCGTGTTCTCCATGATACATATACATGGATCTGCCGAGCAACCTAAATATTCTTCATGCACCGTTATGCCCATCGCGCCTGCAGCCCATCTCGGCCCTCGCCGCGTACACAACTCTCCTCCCCTGCCCTGGTGCTGCTCCATTGCCGGTCCCATGGGGTCTTGGAGCCGCTACAACCAGTACGGGCAGGGGGGCAACGGCAACGGCAAGGGCAAAGGCAAGGGCAAGTCCATGGGCTACACGCCGTATGGATCGCAGCAGCCTCTATGGATGGCTGGAGGGATCTCGGGCATCGATGACTTGAACCGCCGCTTGTATGACTACGAACAGGCTGCAGTCATGGAGGAGCAAGAACGGTCCTTCGTGAAAAAGATCACGGCAGGTGCGGAGGCAGCTGTGCGCAAGCTCCTGGGGATCAAAAGCAAGCATGATGAGAAAGGGAGGAGGAGCCAGCGTGACGGCAAGCGTGCACCTTTCCGCTTCTTGAGGATGGCGAAGAGGCTTGCCATGTCAGAGGAGTCGGAGTCTGACGAGGATTCGGACAGTGACCACGCCGGATCTGGCCTCATGAAGCAGATGCTCCGCAAGATCATGCAGAAGCAGACCCCCCCCGAGGATGAGGTCACCAAGTGGGTGAAATCCTTGCAGACTAGGATGGGGAACCCGCCCAGCGGAGCCCGCAAGTACACGGAAGAGGAGTTCGTCGAGAGGCTTAAAGAGGTCGTCGCAGCCAAACACGGCACCACGAAGAAGAGCCTCGATGACATTTTGGGTGATTTCGTCGAGAACGCAGGCCTGGCCAGGTCAGGGGCAAGTGGGAGCGGCCGTCGTGCCACGCCATCGGGTGGCCAGCACGGCCTGCGTACCTTGGCCGTCCCCAGCCAGGATGAGAAGCCCGAGGAGGCGGAAAACACGGAAGCAAAAGCACTGAAGTACGTAGCCAAAGTCGTCTGCCCTGACACTTCATTGGAGGGCTGGCCGCAAGAAAGTGCCGGCTTCATTTCGCGCCTGGCCGAGGAAACCACGCAGGCGAAGTTGGACACGATCTTAAAGAAAAACAACTTGAGCACGTCCATCGGGAAGACCAAAGCGAAGAAAATCGAGCAGCTCATCCAGTTCGTTACTGGCAAGGGCTCCGGCGCCATGGCCTAGAAGACAAATCTACCAAGACTACAGCACTACAAGATCAAAATCGCCAGCCATGATGTTGCGCCGAGTGATCAAGATAACGTGCCTGGTCGTTCTCCTACCAGGAATCCTACTCCTCGATGTCTGCTCGATGGGGGTCGAGCGGATCACACCGCTACGAGTATACGCAAGTCTCGCCGCAGCCCTTGGACTATGTTGTGTAGCCCTTCGAGCTGCTGCGGTTATTGTGGCGGGTACAGCAGCAGCAGCCGTAGTAGAAGCAGCTTTCTGTGAGAGAGTTGATTGCACACCCGTCCTGCATGTAAATCTCACGTTGTACCACAACTTGCTCAGCTCACTCCTAGTTTCTCTTGCGTCTTGGGTCCTCTGTCTCATCTCTCTTTCTCTCAGCTTTTGCCTTGCTGTTGCTAAGCTTGGCGTCATTTTAACAACGTTCCCGAAAGTAGCCGGAATCATACTCTTGCTAGCGTGGATCTGCTCAGAGAAATAGTGCGCAAATGCCATGCGTGCTGAAGCCCATTTAGCACCAAACGGTGATGGCGTAAACCCCAGTGCACACTCCAGAGGTGGCCGGGTGCTAGCAGATGTGGTGAAAATACATGTCTGGTCTACCAACAAGCAGCAGCATGGCCATCATCACCACCGCCACAACCACCACCATCATTTAATCGTTGGCCAGCTAAGTTTTGCCCTCGACCCTCGTGGATCGAGGAGGGCAGGAGGAGCACCAGGAGGATCAAGGGTTAGAGGAGGAGGAGGAGCAGACGGATGAGGAGGCGGAGCGTCCTCTGGAATGTCTGATCTCCTTACCTAGCCACCCTACGGGCCCTTCGGGCCGAATTGCCTCCAGAAGGGAGGTCCACAGCTTGACGCGCAGCCCTGGCGATCGAACGGGCGACCGCGGCAGGAACCGCTCCGCTGGTGCCCTCACGCTTCTCAAGATGGAGAAGACGGTGCAAGTGGAACATCAACGCCACTCCTCGAGTCGAATCCAGCGTGGGGACGACGAGGGCAAGGGCAGAGAGCGGGTCACTGGGCAACGGACGACCTAGGGCCACCCGAACCAGCTCACGAAAGTGTTGACACCAGAAATAGTGCTTCAGGCTATCTGGGGCATCACAACCCAGACAGCATCTACGGTCCCGATTCTGGAGACGGGCGTCAGTGACCCATCCCCCGAGCCAAGTCTTGATGCATGCGCACCCCCAACTCGGGGGCGCACGCATCAGGACCTGCTCCACGTCGTGCCACACTACGGCCGCAGCCTCCAGGGGGGGCATTCCGAACCATTTGGGGAGCCTCTCCGGTATAAGGCCCCTCAGATCCCCATCCCTGGAGGCCCGCAGGCCCACTAAAAGTTCACGCTGAAGACGCCTCCTCCGCCCGTCCTCCCACCGCCCCGCCCCACCTTGGCTAGAGGAAAGGAGAGGGGGAGCGCCGCTCTTTTCGAGCAGCTCGCGCCCCGCCACCTCCGCACGCGCCAGCGTGACGGCGGGGGCGGGCGACTCCCACCAGGAAGGCCAGGGCTGGCCTGTCGTGCACCGCACCAGCGGCAGCCTGCGCGAGGCCACCTCACTCAGGTGCGCAGCAGCCCTCCGCCAGGTCTCGAGCGTCGAGAGGGCCGAGCGCATGAGGGACGCCGCCAGGAGGTCAGCCGTTGGCACACATCTTGGGCCCCCCAGCGTCTCGAGGTCGAAGAACGTGTTCTTCTTGAACAGGCTTCCCGAGCATCTGGCCAGCCGGCACAGCAGGAAGCGCTCATCATCAATCAACTCGGGCGGCATCGGCCAGAGCTGCGCCTTGTAGGCCAGGACGGGCTGGCACCGTCGGCTGCACTCAAAGAAGACAGCCGTCACGTCCAGTGGCGAGGCCGCGAGCGATGCACCAGGGCCCACCAGACACCCCGGCAGCTCCACCGACGAGGCCACGGTGAAGGAGCCCCACCCGCAGGCCTCCTCCAGACACTTCCTCGTCGCGTCCTCCACCTCCGCCGAGAACGGGGCCCAGAGCGGGGCGGCCGCGCACTTCTTGGGCTGGAGCTGGAGGCCAGCGAGGCGCTCTGCGAGGCGGGAGATCCTCGCCAGGGTGCGGAGCCCCCGCCTGCAGTAGATCAGGGCCTGGATGTCATCAGCACACCAGCGGGTCATGCCAAGAGCCTTGTCCTCCAGCTGCTGCAAGTGCGCCTCCACGAACGGCTGCGCGCCGATCACGAACACCGTCCCAGAGAGCGGGTCACCCTGCAAGATCCCGCACAGGATGACAAAGAGGACCCAGTGGCAGGGCCCCGCCTCCACGACCTCGACGTTGGCGTAGGACTCCTTCAGCAGGTGCTCCAGGCCGAGCGGCACCGCCCACGCCTCCAGAACCCGCCACATCCAGTCGTGGAGGAGCGACGGGAAGGCATGGGCGAAGTCGAAGCTCAGGAGGGTCAGCTCCTCCCAGCCACGAGCCTTCTCCAGCGCGCACATGGAGGCGACGCGGGACATCGCGTCCAGCTCCACCAGGTTCTCCAGGAAGTTCCGCCCCGTGATGAAGCCACGCTGCGCCTTTGATGCGCCACGGTCAATCATGCTCTTCAGCCTGAAGTTCACCGCGGAGGCGATGGCCTTGGGGCCCGTGGAGCGCAGCATGAGTGGACGGGTCTCATTCGGCTTCCTGATAACCTCCATACCATCACCATCCAGCACCTTCTTCGGCGGGAAGATGGCGATGCTCATGTTGAACGCCCTACGCATGGGGCGGCCCGAGGTCATCCACCTCATGGCCGCGAGGAGCACCTCAGAGCCCACCGAGTGCATCAGCCACGCCCGCGCAGGCAGGCCATCAACCCCAGGTGCAGCAGGCCGCGCACGTCGCAGAGCCCCCTCGATGTGCATGGCCGAGGGGGGCGCCAGGGAGCTCCAGTCAACCTCCTTCATGCCGTACTCCGCGATGAAGACTTTGGAGTCCCGCTCACGACGGCAGCGCTCCGAGGAGATGCCCATCGGCTGCCAGGCACGCGGCGCGTGCAGGGGAGCAGAAGACCTCGCCCCAGTGGTTCGCCAGCGCCTCGTGGATCTCGGCGGGCGAGGTGAGCAGCCTGCCGCCAGGTGCTTCCACAGCGGCGAGATGCCGCCGCGGGAGGACCGACCAAAGAGCGGCACGACGTTCCAGGGCACGGCGCTGACCTAGGAGACGACGGCGATCAGAGACACGCAGCTGCTCTTCATCAGCTTCAAGCTCCGCCTGGATCTCGGCACGCCTGGCCCCGGCCACGCGCCGCTGCGCCAGAACAAAGCGTCTGGGGAACTCCGCGTGGTTCTTCAGCACCACCACGCCCTTCATCACATCTACAGTCATCAGCTCCTCCAGCCACGCGTGACGCACGAGGGGCTTCTCCGCCAACGGTGCGTGTTGGCGCGCCACCACCCTTGCCACTTGCCTGAAGACCAGCGCCGTGCACCGCTTCGACCATGCCATGCCATGCAGCTGCGCGTCCCGAGTCTCGGCCGCGGCCGCCTGCATGGCTCTCACGTACACCTGGTACATGTCGGGCGGGGCGCGCATCGGCAGGTCCAGCACCTCCACATACTGGGCCAGCTTCTCCTTGAACATGGGGGAGTTCACGATGTCCTGGGGGATCGGGGCAGGCCTGAGCGGGTCGCGAGGACGCAAGGGGCGCCACATCCACGTGATCAAGACAGGCGCGCGGTCGCTGATGTCCCTCTTGTGCAGCTCCTCTGTCTCGCCAAGTACCTCGCATTGCTGGTAGCGCTGGGCCACCAGCCAGGATGGGACGCCCAGGAAGACCCGATCGATCCTAGTCTCGAGCTGGAGGCCAGGATGCCAGTGGGTCGCACACGGCGCCACCATCTCCACAGCATCACTCAAGCAGCGCTGCCAACGTTGCTCCTGCGGGTGCCGAGCAGCAGCAACAGAGCGTGGAGGAGCGTCATCGCCAAACTGGCAGTGCTCCAGCCTGTCGCCGAAGTTGAAGTCACCCACCACAAGTGCCGCCGCCTTGACGGGGTCCATCTTGGCCTCGAGGAGGTCGGCCGAGATCTTTGCCTGGACCCGTCGTTGCAATCCGCAGTCCAGACCATGGTTGTGAATGTTCCAGTGTGCAAGCGTGCATGGCCTCCCCATGTCATCACTGAACTTGGCACAGATACGCATAACTCTGCCAGGCCCCAGTACAGAAAATTCCCACACCACGCTCTCATCATCATCAGCCCTACGCATAGGGAACAGAGTGGCCAGCCCTCCAGTATCTTCACGTTATCCCTCACAGAACGAAGAAAATACTCGGGCCCGTATACCCACATGTTTGAGCAGCTCAGTCAAGCGGATGTGCGAGCCATGCACCTCCTGCAGTCCCAAGGTGACCGAGTCGCGCTTCCAAAACTTGGCAAGGAACTTCGCCCTCGCTTTCGCCGTAGCAGGCTTGAAGTGGCACAGCGCCCTAGCGTTCCAAGTGGCAGTGGTGAGCGCGAAGTCAGCCGCATCAGCACGTGGACCGACAGGGGCATCACGTCCATGCCCCACACCAGCTCCCTCTTCACCCCCACCTCCGTCTCGACGTAGTCCCCCCCCAGCCTCCGCAGCGCCCTCATCCCTCCGCCGCCGACCCCAGCGAGCCGCAGCCTTGTCAAAGGCACCACTCCGCCGTCGACGGGGCCAGGATGGGCGCCGCGATCTGCTCCAGCTGCTCACGAGGAAGTTGGTGTTGGCGAAGGACAGCAGCGTTCCACTGGACAACCGGTGGGGAGCATGGGCCCTCGATCGCAATCTTGACCAGGGGCTGCCACGCCATGGAGAGGGCACCCTCCAGCTGGTCAGGGCCAACAGGGTCGACGAAGATGCGCTTCGAGAGACCCTCCTCGAGCACCCGACGCATCTTCTTGAGCGTGATCTCGTAGGACACCTGCCGCGAGTTCTTATCCTTGCTGAGGGACAACGGCGTCGAGTGGCCAGTCG
This sequence comes from Prorocentrum cordatum, assembly GCA_963575745.1. Taxonomy (NCBI): domain Eukaryota; class Dinophyceae; order Prorocentrales; family Prorocentraceae; genus Prorocentrum; species Prorocentrum cordatum. The sequence goes on along the minus strand of CAUYUJ010014581.1, from coordinate 184,352 downwards.
GGGTCGAGGCAGCAATCTGACGCCAGGTGCCTCCAGGCCCTCCACCTCGAAGCGTGGACACCAGCTTGCGCGCCCTACGCTCGGCCAATCCCACATCCCCCTCCATCCTGACCACGAAGACGAAGCGCTGGCCCAAGTCATCGCCCTCGACCTTCGCGACCTCTGTGAGCTGCGCGTCCGCCAACACAGGTGCCATGGCGCGCTCCACCGCCGCGCGCATGAGCGGGGCCTTGCAGGTGACGACCATGACCGCGCGGTCGATCGACCTGCTCCAGGCAGGCCCAGCCTCAGGCGGGGGTGGAACACCCGCAGCAACCACTCCGAGCTCACGTTGAAGCTGCGCCAGGTCCGCCGTGTGCTTCGCCACGATTCTGTCCGTCTCCTTCTGCCTCCTACGCATCTCGTCCTCGAGCCTCCTGATGTCCTCCTCTTGCTGCTGCTGGACGCGCTCGACCTTCCCCTGCCTGCTCTCGAAGAGGGCCGTGCGGCGCTCAAGAGCGCGCTGGATGCCGTCGAGACTCTTGTCCATGTTCTGCAAGAGGCGCGCCTGGCTGGAGCGCACCTCAGCGAAGAGCGATTCCCGCAGGAGGGCGATGGCCGCCGCAGCCTCGGGTGGCGCGCCATCCAGCCCAGCGGTGTCATCCCCCAGGACGGGCGTGGCCATGCCGCCCACAGGAGTGCAGGGGGCCATCCGCTGCGCGCCGTGCCCCGCGGGGGCCGCACCAAGGCCAGCAGCAGCAGCCGCCCACGGGTCGTGCGGGGCCGCCGCCGTCTGCGAGGGGGGCGTGGGGCAGGCCGCCTCCGCCTCCAGGAAGGCCGCCTCCTCAGCCTTGAGCGCAGCCAGGGCCGCCCTCTTGGCCTCCTCTCGCTCTGCCTCCACGTCTCGGGCGCGGTCGCGGGACTGGCGCCCGCTGCGCCTGCGGCGGCGCCTCTCCCCGCTCCTGGACTTCTCACGGGAAGACGAAGAGGAGCCGCCAGAGGAGGGCGCACGGCCAGCAGCACCAGGAGCGCAGCCATCACCCACATGCGCACCATCCCTCGCAGGACCCATGGCTTCGCAGCTGGAAGCGTTCGGGCCGACAGGAACGGGAAAGGCCTCCGTTTACCCACCGACCTGAGCGCTGGTGAGGTGGGCCCGAGATGACGCCAGACTTCAGGAAGTCTTGCCAGCCGCGGACTAGCGGTATCCGCTTGGTTCCCTGGGGAAACCTGCATCTTGAGCCAAAATGGCTACGGAAGCAGACGGATGAGGAGGAGAAGGAGGAGCAGGAGAGGGGTGAGGAGGAGGAGAAGGAGGAGGAGGAGAAGCAGAAGGAGGAGCACCAGGAGGAGGAGGAGGGGGGTGAGGAGGAGGGCAGGGGGAAGAGGTCGCCGTGCGATCAGGCAGAATCGGATGGCTTCCGACCTGCGTGAACACTGGCCCGTACGGCCCGGTGCCGACGACGGTCTCGACGGCCACGCGGAAGCGGTAGGACCTGCCAGGGAACAGGTTCTCGAGCGTGGCGAAGGTCTCGCTGACCACAGCAGCGTCCGCGAAGGCGCCCCCGAGGCCGTCGTCCTCGGACCGCCCCCGGCTCGGGGTCGGGGCGAGCCGGCGTGACGCTCCCGTCCCAGACCTCCGCCCACCCGCGGCACCCCACCCCCGTCGGCCTCGGGACAGCTCACCAGGTTCAGCATCGGCACTTCCCAGCGACACACTCCTGCTCCTCCTCTTCCTCCTCCCCCTCCTCCTCCTCCTCCTCCTTCTCCTCCTTCTCCTGTCAACACTCCCCCTCTTCCCCCCTCCTAACTCCCTCTCCCCCCTACATCACCACCATCTTCTTTGTACGCCTCCCCCGCCCGATATGCAGACAGGAAATAGTAGACAGCGCAAGACCCTGACGTTTCGGGTGTCAGGTTCCGCCACGGCTTGGCAATCAGCGCAGCCCAGGTGGCGACGGCACTGGCGTTCTGACAACAGCAAAAGACACCCAAAGCAGGTAAGAAGCATGCGCAGGTTTTGCCTCTTTCCTCTTTGCGAGCCTGCAGCGAGCCTGCACGAAGCAGGAGCAACAAATCAAGAAGATCAGTCAGACTAGTTATCGTCGGGAGCTCGGCTGGACGACGGCTGAAGGAGAGGTGCACAATCAACCTCCTCCTTAAGAGCAATCACCACATCGTGCAAATACTTCGTTCCGGCAATCCCGACCTCTCTGGAGGGGTGGGGTACTGAAAACTACGAGCTGAGGGTACTGAAAACTAGGAGCTGACAAAAAACACTCAGGAATAAAGAACGCCTGGAAAGCGAAACCGTCACTTTGGGGGCAGGGAACGCATAGAAGATACTGGCACTGTCGATCGGGCCGACCTCGCCAATGGTAGCATTTGTCCCAAGGAGCCCGAGGTCTACCAGCGCAATCAATCACGCCTCAGGTCAGCTGCACGTGTTCTGGAGCAGCGACAACAACGAACGCAAAACAAATCTCTCAAGCGACGGAGGATGTGTCCCCAACCTGAAGGGCTCTCAGTTGGACCCCAAGAGTAGCTGCTTTGAGACCAACCAACGCGGAGCAACGTAGCCACAAGTAACTGACCTGGGCCTTGCAAAGCCATCCAGTGGGTCTGCAGAGTGACCCAACGAGAAGCTTCCAAAACAACACTGTCAATAATGCCCGTGGGAATTTGAGACGTCACATCATCTAGACACGGCCCAGAGTCTCACAACCTTCGAGTGTGCGTCCAAGGCTAGGTTTGCCACTCCTGACAGGGCGAGGTCCACAGTTTCAGACCGACGTACTCTTGTTCTACGACCAGATGGTACGCCGTCCGGATCTGACTGATCTGATACGTACTGAGAACAACAAGATATGTTCCAAAGGTGACCGCGAGAGAGAGAAAGAGAGGATGGCACGAGCCCGAAAAGAGAGAGCGAGAGAGAGAGAGAGCACAAACAACTGTGTGAGAGCGATGTTCAGCGAAAACTGCAACCTTACAATGAAGGGTTCCTGGTTCTCTGGGGCCCGCGCCAAACGAGACCAACTTGGTATTTTTATCTGGGCGGTGCGATTATCTGCACTCCCGCGGCCTGAATTCCGGGGCTCCGCGCGGGGCATCCGCCAAAAAATGCCCCGTATCCGCGTCGCGGCCCAGGGGCCTGGCCCGCGACGCCGCGGATACGGATGTCTGCGTTTTCGCCCTCAATCGCCGAGAAGGGTGCGAGGTCCTTCTGAACCCGGTAGTCTGCGCGCGAGGCTCCGCCGAGCTCGGTAGGCGCGTCCCACTGCAGCGTGATCGACGTCTGCGTGGAGGCCACGAAGCCGAGGCTGGTTGCCATCTCGGGCAACCTAGCCGCGAAGGCTGTGATGTAGGTGCTCGGCGGGCCTGGAAAGAAGCAAAGCGGTATGATGCTTGCGCTAAGTTCCCTGACACGTTCGCGTCGTTCAACTATTTTCGGCCTCCGATGGCCCTCGACGGGCCCAGAACCCTTACGAAAGACTCGGTAAGTAAAGCCGGTCCTGCGGAATGGGACGAGACCTCTGGGGGTCAACGTTGCAACAAATCATGGCGTGAAGGGTTTGGGTAAGCTGCGCACCCCACTCGAGGATCGTCGCCCAAAAGGGAGCTCCACCGAAGGCCCCAGTGGCAGGGTTCGCCTGGCGGCACCGCCCCATTTTGGCGCAGCGCTCACACTGTTCGTGGCCCCCATATTGAGCTCCACCGAAGGACCCAGTGGCAGGGTTCGCCTGGCGGAGCCGCGTTATTTTGGCGCAGCGCTCACACGGTTCGTGGCCCCATAGGGTGGTCCACCGCAGGCCGCAGTGGCAAGGTTCGCCTGGCGGCGACGCCTTATTTGGGCGCACCGCTTACACAGTTCGTGGCCCCATGGGGACCTCCACCGAATCCTCCTCCTCCTCCTCCGCCTCCTCCTTTCCTTTCCCTTAGTCGCACCCCGAGGCGTGTCGGTGGGCTGATACTCCCTTACCGCTTATGATCCTGAAGCTGCAAATATGCAAGAGCTTATGTAGATCTCGCCTTATCGCAAGCGCACATTCGTTAAACTATGCAGGAGCTTCTCGGATGGAGGGCGGTCCGCTTTCATAATGTGGCCCTCGACTTCGCGACGCACACATTCGTCTTAAACACTGCAAGAGCTTCACGGATGGAGCGCGGGCCGCTTTCAAAGTGTGGTTCCCGCCTTAGCGCCGGCGAACATTCTTCCAAAACATTGCAAGAGCTTTGCAAACGGAAGTCGGCTCCTTTTCAACATGTGACTCCCGCCTGAGCGCCGTGCACATTCGTGTAAAGAGCTTACAACAGTCTCACTGATCCGCATGGTTACCGTTCCACGAACGGTGCTTTGGCACGATGTCGGACAGTGATGAAGTCCGAGGAATGGTGTTCTGGCCCGATTCAGGGTTGTCAAGACGCAGCAGTATCGGTGACTCGCGGCGTTGAAGTCCCAGGAATGGTCTTCTGGCAGAGTTCTGGACACTTGTCTTCCAACAGGGCATTTCACTCAGTGACAATGAATCCTGGTAGGGGCCGATTAGAGAGAACCTGGAAGGGGGAGTACTGCAATATCGTTGATGAGTCTAGAGTTTACACTGGTCCTCCTCCTCATCCTCCTCCTCCACCCCTGTTTCTCAAACGCTTGGTCTGAACAATGCGGGCCGTAGTCGGGCAGAACTACGTTCTTCGCCGACACGCGGTAGATGTAGAGGGACCCCGCATCAAGCCCCGTGTCGTCTGTGAACGCCTGGCGAGCGGGACGGATCATCTCAGCTCATCTCGCTCGTCCTCGTATCATCTTCACGTCGTCCTTGCCGTCTTCCTCCTCCTCCTCCTCCTCCGCATCCTCATCCTCTTCCTTTTCCTCCTTCTTCTCCTCCGCTTCATCTTCCTCGTTTTCCGCATTGTACTCATCATCCTCGCCCTCTTCGCTGTTTCGCCTGCTGCTCCCCATCGTCCTCTTCCTCCTTCCCCTGTCCATCCTCTCGACTCCTCCTCCTCCTCCTCCTCCTCCTCCTCCTCCTCCTCCTCCTCCTCCTCCTCCTCCTCCTCCTCCTCCTCCTCCTCCTCCTCCTCATTCCCCTCCTCTCCGTATCAAACATCCCCTCCCCCTCTTCCTCCATCTGGTCCCGCTCAGATTCGTCATCCCTCTTCCCCTCTCCACCCGCGCGCGCGGTGTGGGAGAGGGAGCGCGCGCACGGGGAGAGGAAAGGAGAGAAGGAAGGAGAGGGAGGAAGGAGGAAGGAGGAAGGATGGGGAGGCCACAACAGGCGCCCAGAGCTCGAGCAGGGGATCGACTACATAAATCGATGCAACCTACGCAAGATACGTAATCTACGAAACACTTGACGCATGTATAACAAGTTCGACGAGGAACAACAACAAGTCTTGGGTGAGTCGAGTCTGTAGTCGAACCCCTACTCGAGGGGTATGCCTGAGCGGTCTCGGTACTCCAAGCCCAGGGCGCGGAACCCCACGGGCGGCGCGGGGAGTCGAAAGTGAGCCTGGTAACTCAAATAGCATCCGATTCTATGGGAAGCGGATGGCAAATAGCGTCCGGTATCGTACTGAGGCTGTTCAGTAAGAGGAATGGACGGATAAGATAGGACAAGATCGATGTAATGATCTTTCCAGCACATAGCGAACACAAGCAGTGTCCGGGCAAATAGGGCGCGCGTGCCTTGAGCCAAAGGCAACGGCGCGCGAGCTATGCTCCCGATACTATAGCATCTCCCAAAGAGTTACCCTTAAAGTCGGGAGGGGAGGAGACGGAGAGCATAGCCGCGCAGCCGTTAGGCTCTGCAAAGGCCGCGCGCACAACTGCTTGCAAGAAAGAAAACAGTGTGTACAGTCTGGCCTAACACCAGACTGTAAGGCGAGTTTCCTCGCAAGGCATTTCACGCAAATGCAAGATAGCCCCTTTCGAACGATGAAGGGCTATCGGCTCAGTTAGAGGCAAGCCAAACGGGCCATACCTCACCGAACAAATAGGTATTAAGGCAAAGAGCCTGAGTCATATAAAGCCGGCTCGATGCCAGGCGTGAAATGTAAGGCTCGTTTCCGAGCAACTAGAAGGGCGCCTCTGTAGTAGGCGCCCATGCTGGCAAATTGGACCGCGGGGGAGGCAACAAGGAAAGACTAAAATTGATTAGACTTAGGTTTGTTTCTGTCCTCGGGACCCCGAAAGGGAACAAACTGCTTCACGTCATACTTGAATGACTGAGTGCCTGACATTACTTCCAGAAGCAGCTCCCGATCGATGCTTCCCTTTGTATGCCCGTCTGCGGTCGTATCTCTAGTCTCACACCACTGCACGTTATGTACTATACCTATATCCATGAGCTCACGTATCCAACTGATATGTCCAAGCAGAGTCCGCTCTGCCGGTATCTTAAGATCCTTGCTTGATAATGATTTATAAACGGACTCAGCGTCTATGGTAAGAGATACTTTGATGGCTAGGCCTCCAACTTCACGCATATCTCGTAGTTGTCGTGGAGCCAGAGCTCCTGCCTTGAGCTCGTGGAGTGTGATGAGCGTAGGGTAACACTCATCAAGGTTATGCGCAGCTGCGAGTGCCTCCGCAGCATAGCTGGACCTCACCTGCAGTCGGTGTGATTTGCATAGTCCGTCACAGAGGTGAACGACGGACTTGCCTTGAGGCGAGTTTCCTCGCCGTAGTACATTAGCCCCGCGGCCCCGCGTATGCCGTAGCCCTTGGTCTCATCATCCTCCTCCCCGGTGAGCTTCCGATACCCCGAATCGCTGTGGATGTCAACTTCATTCGTAGGCTTCATCCGAGGGAAGGTGATGCGTTTCGGGCTGCTGATCAGCTTTCGCGTCACAGCATTCAGACGTCTGACTTGCAGATTGGCGGGCTCTTGGATTTTCTGGAGAGAGACCACGTATACCATGAGCCAGATTTGAGTAAGAAGGGCATAGGCGAGGGCTCCTCGCAAGCTGACGAACATGTCGGTAATAAGTTTCGTGGCTTTGACATCGGCCGCCGCTCCTGTAAGTTCTGGGTGTGTGATAGGACGTAGTTGTTTGATATACTCGTCCTGATCCATGAGCACATCCCCTTGATCATTCTTAGTGTAGCGAACGGCGAAGTTCGTATATGAGTGTTTGTTGAGCTTGCATTTGCCAAACACCTTTTCGACACGCTGCACATAGTCGTCTATATTTTTCTCTAGGCCTGTCATGTCAATATCATCGACATTTTTTGCCGTTAGCAGATCTTGGCTGAATTCAAATTCAGGGTCATAACTGGTCGGTGCAAGGCCTATAGCTCGTGTGGACGTACGAAGTTTGAGAGAGAACGCTCTTGGAGCGTCCTTTGTACCCGTTCCTGGTTTGAGGCACCTGAGGCAGTGTCGGCTTTCGTCACAAGATGAGAAGCCGGGTAGTGTACGAAGTACCTGGGCACTTCCCGGTGGAAGAGTGAAGCACACCATGCGAGTTTCCTCGCCGGTGGCATGGGCAAGTTCCTCATAGGTCAAACCCTTGAGGAACGCCTTGTCGATATCCATGGATGCTAAGATCCACTCTGGACGGCATGCCGCCTCACTTGCCAGGAGTCGTTGGGACTGCCTTCGGGCGGTTCCCGAAAGTGTTTCCACGTCGAAAGCCTCAGTATCCACAAATCCACGAAGGACAAGTCTGAGACGAATGGTTTTAACGTTCTCGGTACCCACCTTTACAAACTTCCACTTGTATACATACCTGGATGTCATGATGTTGGAAGCTTTGGATAAATCATACATCTCAAAGCATCGGTTGTCAATCCAGATTTTGAGTTCAGTATACAAAGCTTCACTAACCTCCTTTGGATGTGCTGCTATGTCGGCTTTGGTGAGTAGGTCATCTTCTTTAACGACTACAGTACGTTTAGCAGCAGAGGATACATATACTCTCATCGTTGCGACCATATCAGTGTCGAGCTGTGCAAGTTGAGTCTGTTCCAACACTACTTTTGACATTTCTGATGTAAAACATAACTCAACGTAAGGACCATATTCATCACTGTGAAGAGAGTAGCTCTCGTCAGTTGTGGTTGAGCAGAGAGAGACTAGACAAGACTCTCGTGGTTCAGGCTCGTCTCCGAGCGTGTCCGATGATATGATATCTTCTTCGACCACAGATGCTGAAACCAAAACACATTGGTCGGGCAGCATGGTTGTTGGGACGCAGTAGAGATAATCGTCGGTAGTCGTCGTAGGATGAAGATCCGTACGTAGTTCGTCGTACCACTCTTCCAGCATCATAGCTTCGATATTATGTTCTTCATTTTCCTCATAGATTGTCGACAGACGGCCTTCACTCGGCGATGAAGCACCTGGGGTATCTGGAGGAGGCATGTTTCCAGGCGAATCGTGTTCTCCAGACGTGTTGCTTGAGTGCTGATATTTAGCCAGGTCGTCGTGAAATCCTAAGGAAGGGACACGTGAAGTCAAGCATTGAATAAGTCTGGAATGAGTGCTACCAGTGATCTGAGAAATGTTTAGGCCGGTGCCCACACACTCGTAGTAGTGGAAAGCTGGGCTGATCTCGTTGTCATAGTGGATCAGCGTAGACCCGGTGGCGTACTTTACTGCAGGTAAGCTTGACACAAGTTTGGCCAATCTAACTGCTACTACATGTTCTACTCGGAAGTAGTTTCGCACGAGATACTGTAGTGCTAGATGTACGCGCGGGTGAAACTTGCTGTCGTCTGAAAGATTGAGGTTTCCCTTGTAATCTGGGATATAGCCGAAAACTTTGGCAGGTTTCCCTGCGCCGAGGTGTGCCACATATGTAAGGACGGTTTGCATGGCCATATTATCCATGCCAAGTTCCCGTGCGAGGAGACATTCAATGTATAGTGTGTCACGAGCATCCGGATACATCACAATTACCTCACGAGATCCTGCCTTGACAATATGTCCTCTTTCAGGCACATTACGGATCACCGGGAATGGGCCATTCCAGCCTCCATGATCGTCCTTAGTGGCAGTGGGTCGATGGTAGTCGGCCAAATCCCCTGCAGAGTTAAGGCGAGCACCATCAGGAGCCGTTTTAGCCCTAAGAGCACGATTTGTCTTGGCCACAGCAGTGGCTTGAGTTATGGCTTCTAGGCTAACTTCCCTCACACGACGTTCTCGTTCGTGTCCTGATGTCTCGGGTCCCTTGGGAAAGTCAAGGGTGTCGAGGTCAGGAAGAAAGGAGGGCTGACGTCCTGTGTGTGCTTGGTATGGCGATACTCCGTTGTAAAACGTAAAGGCATTGGTAACGAAGATGCCTTCCGCCAATACTCTAGTGAATACAACAGGGATGTTGTGTCTATTCAGCTCTTCCTCAATCATGTGGAGGACGCCTCTGAGAATGCCGTTTCGTGACTCAATTGAAGTCGCGTGTTGGCCAGGCGCTCGGATACGAAGTTCCGTGCCCTTATTGGCCATCATGGCCTTAGCGGCATCATTGTTCAGGGCGCCTTCTCCGTCTGAGTATCAGACTTTGAAGAGTCCGCGATAGGCAATCCAGCAGTAGTGGTAGGCGTCAAGGATAGCGTCACGTTCTCTGTCGGAAATTTCTTGGCCTGCTGCCAGGCGAATACAACGATCCATAATGTGAAATACGGTCCGTTTCTTGTAGAACATGAGGTCCATTTCGCCTTCATCGAGCCAGTTACCAGGAAGGCTCACCGAAGGTAGTGTTGAGTTTCCTGGACGTTCCCATGCTCTGCATTCCCGACAGGTGTCGCAAACTTCTTTGATCATGTTCAGTCGAACGCTATCCAGCCCCACTTTGTCGAGGATTCGCCTCATCTTGGGTTCCTTCGCATGATACCATCGCAGGTGCAGTTTACGGAGTTCCTGTATAACAACATGAGGTTCGTGACTACGGAGATATTGCAGACTGCGTTGGATGTCGAATCTCGCCCAGTCGGGTAGTCGTGGAGCCCCAGAGCCGGTAGAGGCAAGAGGGTTCCTTGTGGCTCTCCGCAGTCGGTCTCCTTCGTCGACTGCATCTGGAGGTGGTGGTGCGCCTTGTAGGCGGCCACGACGGGCCGCTACCTGCGGCGCTTCGCTAGAGGACGCAGAAGGCGTGTTTCCACGCTCGGGGGCGTCTCGTAGCATGTCGTAACTGCTGGCACCAGATGTCGGATCAACGTTACCGAAGGATCGTGGTCGCGGTGGCCTGGCGCGTGCGCCATGGCGGCCACCTGAAGCTGAAGCTTGGCCCTCACCAGGTTTAGGTAAGGGTTTCCACCAAGCTGGCACGGTTTTGCCTTCGGGGTCGCGGTCGTCTGGAAGTTTAAATGGTTCAGCAAAACGACATTTACCAGGTTCGGTATCGAGGTGGTTCTTCACACCTTTGCTTCTCGTAAGATCCCTCTGGCATGCGGGACATGGCCAATATACAAGGATGGAATCATGATATTTACACTGCGTAGGGTCTCTGTTATGGCTAGGACTGTCCTTTCGGACGTTGTCGATGCATGCCGGGCAGGTGGCCACCTTTGGGATGATACGACCACCGATGCGTCTCATACCTTCGCCTGGTTCAGCTTGATCGGGAAGGTCTGCAGGGTCAGCATGTGCAGTACTTATAGGCGCGTTTCCGCGCGTGGTATCAATGGCTTTCGCCAGATAGACGGCTTCCACAAAGGCAGACTGCAGTCGTCGAGTGTATTTTTGTGCCAGTGAAAGCTCTTTATTGCACGGTTGTGCGTGCACATGCTGACCGTTGCATTTGAGTCGCTCAAAGGGTTTAAGAATTGTCTCGTCATTGCTGGTGATATTTGTCGGCTTCTTAATATAGTCACCAGCCGTATCTTTGAGTCCCGTAGCACGTTGATCAATGCGTACGGTTGTAATGTGTGGTCGGTTGGCAAGTTTCTTCCATGGGGAAATATCATCCACCCATGTTCCTGTCGGTTGTTCGCGTATAAACCACCTCCGAGCGTCATCTTGGGTTACAGCAATTTTACCACAGTAAGTTATGTGTGGTAAATCTTCTTTGCGGTGCTGTTCCCAAGTGTTGTGATTGACTTTGTAGTTGTAGTAGGATGGTGGTCCTGCAGTGCGGCAACTGGGTTGTAGCATGGCAACTGGCACGTAGCATATAGCGAAGTAATGATCTACAACCCGCTGCACCGAGGGGTCTCCCAGGTCGACATATGTAGTCTTGTCTAGGTTGCCTCCTGAGGAGAGTCCCCTTGAGAAGGCAAGCTCTGAGATACCACCCTCACCGCCACAAAGCTCCAACATATCCACGCAGTTGTTATGACCATAGCATAGTGTAGCGACTATGCTGTATATGTTAGCGTGTGTGTCGGGCATAGATGCGGGGAGGGTAAGGAACAGGTCATCGTCCTCATCGGAGCTTATCAGCTCAATAGGGACGTCAGTACTCCAGGTCGCCATAAGATCCTGTCCGAGTCCTGACAAGTCGTCGCCGCAATCATCGTTTCCGTCTTCAACGTGCTTTTTAATGCGGCGAGGCTTGATGCCTGCTTCCTTTTCGGCTTTGAGCCTTTCCTTCTGCTTGATACGCGATTCTGTAGGTAAAACTTGCTCGTTTTGTTCGCCGGTCTGTGTGCCCATTGTCGCGGTTGAGTGGGTACATGCGTCAATCGCCAGAGTCGGGAGGGGGAGAGAACAGTCATCTATGATGACGCGTCGAGGTTTCTGTGGTGATTGAGTAGGCTCGTTTCCGAGCAAGACCGGTTCCTCGGGTTGCCAATACAACCGAGTGCTGATGTTGGCAACCCCTGCAGGTAGTGGTGCATGCCAATCATACCCTGTTGGTTGATCGGTAACTGAGATATCCTGAATAACCGCATTGGTATCCAGTTTAATCGTTACACGTCGGATAACATCAGGCCATTTCGGTCCTCCCATGTTGGTCGTCACGTAGTGATGGATGTTATGGTCCGTACGTGTATAAGTGTTTAAATATACAGGCACGTGTCCGTGCGTGGTGGTGGTGCTCCCCAGGATGTTGTCGTTCAGATGACGGATGAGTGTAGTACGTGTCTGAGCTCGCCATTCAGCATGCCGTACTGTATGGCCGTACCAATCCAACATGTTGTGGTATTGCCTGTTTGCATGTACATGCCCACAGCTTCGAGCTAATCGGTATTGATGACGCTACCTGCATATAAGTACCACTCGGTGTACTGTCTTGCATATTGAACCGAATACCGAAATGACACAAACGCATCCGTACTACTGACAACTTAAGATCTTCCAGGGTATCACGTACTGGAGATAACTTCCAAACATATCCTGGGGGACCAAATATAATGATTTTCATACGGAGTTTCTTGGCTTTTATCAACAGGTTCTGGATACGTGACCAATGTGGGGCCACTCTCTTTCCTGGAGTTCGTACATACCAGTCACCCGGGGTACTAATCCATATGAGAGTGTAATCTCCACTGATCACCGCACCCAGGTAATCTGTGCCCACGCTTGTCATAAGCTCATTGTGGGAAATACGATCACAGATATAACCTCGGGTGCGGAGGTCGGCGCAAGCCTCTCTCGTATCTTCAATGACAAAAGCCCTCTTACTAAGGCAGGTTACCCCGCTGTCCTTACTAAGGCAGGTTACCCCGCTGTCCTTGTTACCCCCCGGCTTTTCGGCCAACAGGCAAGACGACGAGGGGGCGACGTCGCCCTGCCATCTTCAAGATAAAGAAGATGTGCCTGCAATGTCTGCCAGCATCTGGGCTTCCCTCAGATGCTGGAGCTCAGCACTGCAGCGCGCCGTGGCCTCAGAGGCGGATTGCTCCGCAAATGCAGTCAGCATGGATGGATTATCCGTCAGCTGTTTCAGCACGCCTTTGGACCTAGCGTCGCTGACCGTCTGCAGCTCACGGTTCGTGTACCCCATTACTATCTTCCGGCGGGACCGCACAGCGTCCATGGGTACACTTCCACCATGCTGGGCCAGTGTCCTGGCAACGAAGCAATCGAACGATTCAAGATCGTCGATGTTGTCGCCTCGCATAGTGGCCTTGGCGAGCGTGTCCATCAACCCCTGAGGCAGGTTTCCCTGCAATTGCTCGCGCTCTGGAATGACGTGCTGCTTGAGCTCGAGGCGGGTTGCCCCGCAGCTCCAAAACGATCACACCTGATCGACAGATGCCCTGACGGCAACTTCGTCGTCGGCATGATCTTGGAGCCCTCGGGGAGCTCCATTTTGACATGCCCCTTTCCAGGGAATATCAGCTTCTCCTGGCCTCGTTCAAGCACGATGATCGTGCGTTTGTCCTGCATACTATCGAGGCCTAGGATGGCTGGCAGATCTTTGCCACAGCCTGACACAATGTTCGTCTTATATGAATCGAGCTGGGTCGACCCCTGGTACTCGCAGGTCATACTGAATGTGCCTGCGGTATCCGCTGGGGCCGACCCTTCTCCCACTCCGTTGATATTCAAACGAGAGCGGGGCTCGAACGTACAAGTACGGCCGTGTGCCTCAGCAGCCTGGACGAACTTGCGGCTCGTGTTCTCGCCCATGATGTTGATCTTCGAGCCTACATCGATGAGGATGGAATTTCCACCATCATCCAGAAACGTCTTACTCGGCTGCTTGATGTGCACAGTTTCTGAAGTGTCGGCTGTGCCGTCAGGCGGGTTTCCCCGCGAGTCGGTCGCACTCCCTGGCGGGTTGCCCCGCATGACGCTGGCATACGGCCTGCCATCGGCCATGCGCACCAGGTCGATGTACTGGAAGTACGACACGTGCTGGACGTGATCGCCGCGCTCCTCCCGCCAGTTGGCATACTCATCACGTATGCTCTTATACTGCTCGCAGGTCGTGCGTCTCGTCAGCGTCAGATACGAGTGAAGGGCAATATCCTGCAGCCCCTCATTCGTGAGGTGATCCCTGTATTGCAGCCACTCCTCGAACTCCTCGTTCGTCGCTGTGATATCGACGGCCCTGGCTGCCGTTGCTGCTGTTGCCACTGAGGAATCTGAGATGTCAAACGACGGACTATCAGTCTCAGGATTATCGGCATCCAGCATAAAGGTCGTGTGTGCATTATCCATTTGTTTCTGGAAATGCCGAACACGCAACTCACGCAGCTGGTCAGGGCCCAGTGCCATCTCTCTGCCCCGCCCCCACTCTGGGGAGACATCTGAGGAGTATTAGGCAGGTTTCCCTGCTGAGGCGCCGTCATCGGGATAAGCTGATCGAAGTATCCCGTCTCCATCGGCGGCCTCACCTCCTCTGGCAGGTTTCCCTGCTGTTGGGGCTGAGCTGTCTGCCTATCTAGCACCCTGGCCGTCATCTCCTCCGCCATGCTCCTCAACTCCCGCAGCTCCCTCGCTGCTTGCTCAGGAGTCTGAATGAAGGAGCCGGTCCACGGGAATGATGACGCTATGATGCCAGGAGCTCGGCAGATAGCACACGGTGGCTGCTGAGGATCTCCCTCGCGCTGATTTGCGACATGGCCCACCACATTTGAATTCCAGCACCCCTCATGGAACAAGTGATTACACCTCAAACGGTAAACACTTTCCCCGAGCTGAAATTCTTCGAGGCATACCGCACAGGTATCTTCCATCCCAGTGAAAAATTCCACATCTGCTGCTCTGGAATATACCCGCCGCTGTCTCTCCAATACCGTCTCGGAGGGCATGAAGGCAGCTGGGGGAGCTCCTGATGGATCCAGCACCTCCGGCACTCCGGCATTTGGCACGGAGGCGGTAGGGGTCACAGCAGGCGAGTTTCCTCGCAAAGGGGAGCCTCTGTTTCTCACAACCTCAAGCGCAGCTGCACGTGAATGATCTCGTACGTTCTGCACGGCCTGTCTCCGCCTAAAGCATGCCTGTTGAGTGTGGTATGTCTGCCTGATATAATCAGGCACGCCTCTACTGCCAGACGATATCGAATGGGCAGTGGGCTGGACAGCCACATCTGGCGTCGTCGGCGAAGGCATGAAGGCCATGTGCGGATACATAGATTGATCACTGCAGCGCACGTTAGTGAGGCTGTGGAGCTGATCCGCCAATTCGCGAACAAACTTGATCGGAACTCTGGACCCATCAGGGTACAATGGCGGATTCATGCGCGCTGGCGGTGGCCTCTGGCCCTGGGCCATGCTCGGGTGAGCATTGAACGCTGGGATGAAGGCTCGTTGCCGAGCAGGATCCCTTGGGTTGGGACCCTCAGGCTCCCAGGACCAGGCCGGCCTCCACCTCTGACCACTTGGGTGAGGCAGATTATCGCTCTGCACCTGCTGCACAACGGCCGCCACTCTTGCACGGTAGTCATCAGGCACACCAGCGACTGTGGTTTGTCCAGCAAACGGCCGATGATGGCTTGGGGTGCCGGGCAGGTTTCCCTGCTGACTCGTTGGAGTGCCGGGCGGCATCGTGTTCAGGAGAGCTGTACCATGCTCGGCCCTAGCCGCTGCGATCCTCTCCATGAGGGTGCCGTTCGTGGCAGGGCGGCCAGGAGTCCCGAACGGAGACTGTGCAGGTGGCGTAGCCATTGGGGTCATGCCCCTCGGTGTGTGCATGCTCCGCGAGGGGCTCCCATGCATCTGCTCAAATCGAGCAGGCTCTCCAAAGATGCGGCCGAACGTTTGCGGGTCTCCCTGCGGCTCAGGCATCTCAGCTCTGAGTCCATTTATAGGCAGGTTTCCCTGCATGGCCTGACGATTTCGCGTCGCCATGGCGGACATTGCTCCCTGGCCTGCGGCCCAGGGGTCCTGTTGATATAACCTATCCGCCAATTGCTCCACCTGTTCAGGGTTCAAAGCGGCCGCTATCTGGTCCAAGTCCGAGGTGCTGATGGCCTGCCAAGACACGGCGCTAGGCCCTTGGCTTGGGGCGCGGCTTGGAGCCGCACTCCTGGCCTCACTCTCGGTGATCATGAAGATCTGGTGGACCTCAGGCTGGTTTCCCAGCTTGGCGGGACTGTAGTGATCCCCAACCTCCCTGTGGAGGTAGACCATGGGAGGGTCGACGCCCTCTTGGTCTCGGGACCACTGGTGTTTGACGCTGGTGCCAACGTCAGCCCACCTGCCAGGGGCCGACAGCACGGCGGGGGGGACTCGCGCCCGGCGACCCCCATGTATTCGGGATTGTGCCAGTGCTTCCCCGTGGCCAGGTCCTCTACATGAGAAATGTAGTACGGTTCGATGATACCGTTGTTTCCCTCGGGCAAAAGGACTCCGTTATCAGACCAACAGAACTTCATACCATCTTGCATGGCCTTGTGCCAATCTACGAAGATGATGATGTCTGAGTCTGGGTCCCACCCACTGTTCACGGCACGACGGCGGACCGTCGGCACGAAGTGGATGCGCGACCGGCCTGTCCCCCGTTTCTTCGCGTTGTGCTCGGGTCTACAGGACAAGCCGTGCCACATAATGCCTTCGAAGGCATGCCACCGAGTGCCGCGCATGGCGACTTCGGGGTACGGGGCCGGTCTCCCGGCAGGTTGGTCGCACAGTACAATATAGTTGTACAGCGACCATGGAGCTTTCAATGTCCATGAATGCCCCTGAGAGGCGCGGATGAAGATCTCGGGCCCACCGGAGTCCCGCATGAACACCTTGAACTGAAGGCGCTGTTTTTCTTCTCCGTCTGGTTCACGGACATGAACCACTTCCATCATGATGGCGGCCAGTTGGTCAACCGTGCGAGCATATAGGTTCGCATTGATGACTTTGGCCTCGTCGTGTCTGGGATTGCACCCGTCGTGTCTCGATTTTCCTGTGTTCCACGGATAATCATTCACGAGCTCCACGAGGTTAACCCAACCATCATGATCATCGAAGGAAGCCAGGTCCCACACAGGATTGTGTGGTTTGTCTGGCGCATGTCTGCATATCCTGCTGAGAGCTTTACTCAGCTGTTTGAGAGTGTGATTGGATGTAGGAAGGATGTTAGCTTGCCTGCATTTCTTCATGAATGCCGCATCCACCGAGCGTATCGGTGGGAGCTTCCGCAGAGCAAGTCTATCCCTGATCACACTCGGAGTCCCACTGGTGAAGGACGTGCCCCCTGGGCGGTGCAGCTGTTCCACGGGCGTGTTTCCCCGCATTGGAGCCTCTGTCGCTGAAGAGGCTGTGGCTCCTGAAGAGGAGGTAGCTGCAGCGGCAGCGCCTGGCGGGTTTCCCCGCGGTGATCCGCGACTGGCGCTGCCCCTAATCGTCGGCACCCAGGTGCCCCTAGACATAGCACCTTCGTCGGACCTTTTGGAACGGGCCGCCACGGGCGAAGCTGGCGCAGGGGCATACCCGGTGCGCTCGAAAGCTGCCGCCCTTTTAGCAATGGAGCTGCTGCGACTAGGCGGGCCTCTCCGTTCCTCCACAGGGTCCTGAGGTTGCTGCTTGGGCCCAGACGCTTGTGCAGGAATTGCGCCAATCGGCGGTCTCGGAGTTGCAGAGCGAGGCGCCTCCATCTGCACATCTGGCCCAGGATCCTGAGAGCGCGCCTTCGGTTTCACCTCCGAAGACGACTTCGGTGCCGGGGTTTCACTCTTAGCCTTCGAAAGTAGTGGAAGCGGGGGTTTCCTAGCCCCCTTCATGTAAATATTGTTGGAATCCTCCAACATCTTGCGAGTTGCCTCGCGTGCGCGTTCGTCTGCTATCCGCATACGTTCCTCGTCCTCCGCAACACGTTGGGCCTTCTGTTCATCATTGGATGTCGGTTCTGGCTGTTGGGACTGACTAGAATGGCCGGGCGAGCTTCCTCGCACACCAGGAAAACTAAAGAGCGCGTCTTTTTCTTCCTGGGTCATGGGCACCAGTCCTCCCCTTGGAACCGGGGTAGACTTCTCCTCTTCCTGTTTCGGATCCAAGTGGCCCAGGATCCCGAGACGGCGGTTCACTTCTGCGATCTCGTCCTGTGTCATCGGGATAAGTGGCGGATGGCCCTCTTTATGAGGGGTTTTGCCCCTGTTTGGGCTCAGACCTTCATTGTTGCCAACGGGGCATCCCGGCCTGCGGTTCTGGGACGGCTCGGAACGCGGTCCGCAAGCTGCTTGGGGCCTATACTGCTTGCGAGCCGCGATGATGTTTCGCAGCTGTGTCCGCACTTCTTCAATTTCAGGGCGGCGGATGTTTGTTGCAAGCTGATAGCCTCCGCGGATGGCGTTACCCTCAGCGTCCCTATAGGCAGGGTTGCCCTTGCCGAAGGCCGAGTGTTCCCCTTTTCGGCGTCTTTGGTCATTATACGGAAGTAGCTGGCCTCCTCGCCTGAGAGCGCGTTCTTTCGGGCCAGCCTGCCTCCACTCACGAGGAAGCCGAGCCTGTGGATGTGGCTCTCCTCTGACGCGCGGATGGGAACGAGACCTTCCAGCATTCTCATCAGGAGAGGCTGCCGAAGCAGCCTGAGTGGTAGCCGGCGGAGGCGCCTGCGGAGGCTCCTGTTCGATCCCAGGTGGATCGGCCACATGAGGCAGGTTTCCCTTCTGGCTGGAGCTCGGCGCAAATGGCGCTTGTGCCGATGGTGATGGTGCTTCAGGCTCGTCGGGATCAAAGTCCACCTCTACCTCCCCGTTGACTTCCATCATGAGGATTGTGGCTTCGCCCTCGCATAGCCCGCAACCATCGCCCTCTTCTTCTGATGTAGAACTGCCAATGATGATGGCCATTGGCGCAGCCGGGACAGGCAGGCCCCCCTGCATAGCCGGCGTCTGTGCGTCGCTCGGCTGTCCCGGGGTAGGCGGCACGGCTGTCGGCCCAGGCTCGTTGCCGAGCACAGGCTGCCCGGCAATGTTGCGCATGGCCGTATTGTTTGGCCATAGTCCCACCGCCTGGAGACCCCATCCTGGCGGAGGAAGAGCCTGACCGCGCATGGCGATGGCCCCTTCAAGAGCATCACGCCATCTCCCGCGGGAGTATATCACATGTCTCTGCACATCCTCAGGATGCACGCTGCCGACGAGGGTCAAAGCTGCCAACACTAACTCCGAGTCATCACAGGCGTCGGTATCCTGCAGCATCATAATGCCAGCTTCGATGCTCTCTTGACTCTCGGGATATGCGATGATAAGTATATCATGCATCTTCATGAGGGTTTGCAGAATTGTACGTGGTCCGTACTCGCCTGGAGCAAGCGAACCAGGGGGTACAAATGGGATCTCTGGTTCACCTGCAATGAAAGC
Source organism: Prorocentrum cordatum (assembly GCA_963575745.1). Taxonomy (NCBI): domain Eukaryota; class Dinophyceae; order Prorocentrales; family Prorocentraceae; genus Prorocentrum; species Prorocentrum cordatum. The sequence goes on along the minus strand of CAUYUJ010014581.1, from coordinate 165,245 downwards.
TTGAACAAACGCTTGAGACTCCATATCTATGTCCTTCATTAGTTTGGGGATAGGTAGGCCTGTTTCCAGGCGGGAGTTCAGGTGGAGGTTGGAGGTTGCGTTCAGCCTCGGAAGGCGAGGCCTCCACAGTGATGTCCTCGTCACTGCTTTCGTAGGCCATGATGTTGCCTGGGTTCCCGAACATCCAGTCGAAGAAAGAAAGAGGCTGGTTTCCCAGCGCACCGTGATCCGCGGGAGTGAGCTCGTTGTTGCCAATAACGAACCGGCGGACGTACTCGAGGTAGTACGCGTACAATCCATGACCATGCGCCTCGAGCTCGTCGACGTCGTCCATGCAACTGACCCAAGTGTAAAATATCTGTTCCATGGCCTCAAAATCCTGGAGGCTCAGATATTCGATGAATGGTTCACTTGAGCCAAAATGGACTTCGGTCGACCTGCCCTTCCCATTTCCCTTCGCTGGACAATCTCGCACAAGATGGTCGGCACTGTCGCACTCATGGCACTTAAGAACCTGGCCGTCTCTACCTCGCGGGTTTCCCCGCCGACCCTTGCCTTTTCCTGAGGACTCTCTACGGCCCTGGCCACGGCCCTTTCCCCCGAAGAATATCTCATCATATTGTTCATCTGAGAGCCTCTGGAGGAATGCCGTGATGCCTCGTCCGTTCAACCTCCGACGACCTCGTTTACCTTTACCTTTTCCCTTGAAGCTCCTCCGTATCCTCCTCCTAACACGACGCATTGGTTTTCGTGTGAACCTCCTCCACCTCCGTTTAGCCTGTTGTAATAACCAGAACAAATGCTCAGCACGCTGATTGTCATTATCCATATGCATAATCTCTGACCAATCTAAAGCTTCAACACCGTCTGAGGATATAGTATCTGTGTCGGTGCCGGAGTCGAAATCCTCGTCTCCCAAGTAGGTGGATACACCGTCGGTTAGGGGGTTTGACTCACCCCATAGAGAACGGTGTGGTTGTGGTTCTCTAGAAGGAGGGCTGTTTGCCCAGCTTGGTTGTGATCGATCTCCTGCTAGTAGAGCAGTGGATTCTCCAGGATCATCAGCCCATATGCTTGAGGGCCCGTTCCCAGGCTGGGCTTCAGTGGTCAAGGTCGTGTAGAAATTTCCACTACCAGATCCCCTTCCCCTTCCAAACACAGATCTTATATTACCAGGAGACCGTTCAGATAGGTGGCCTATCGAACGCATCCTCTCCAGCAGCTCATCATACTGTTGTTGTGTTCGGGGCATTTGGTGGTTGAGTGGCTGTAAGAGTTGCGTGGCTCGCTGGTTGCCGACGCCTAAGGCGCGGAACAGGATCGTGGTTAGTAGTTGGAAGTTGGGAAGGTCAAATCCCACCGACTGTGCCTCAAGCCGGGCCATTTCGAATCGGGTAAGGGTGACATCGATTCGTTCTCCGTGAGGCACGTGGAAGTCGATGAGTTGTGTGCAGGAAGTGAGCTGGCGCTCATCTTCCAGGCGTTCGAACTTCATGCTTAGGAGGAACATGATGTAGGTCACTGGGTCGGTGTGGACCCCATCGATGTCAGCACCATAATTTATAATGTCAGGCGGTACCCTCATGGCGAGTGTCCTCGCTAGGCCACCCAGACCGCGTTGTATGGCGGCCGCTTGGGCCTGTGGCGTCATACGTCCGCTTGCGACGTTGAGCCATGCGTTGACCTCATAAACGTACTCGCGGAAAGGTACGTTGCCTTGAGGGTCCCAATATGGGCCATGTGTTTGCCCATCGGTGCTGTTGTCGCCACGACGCATGTGTCCGATTGCTGCCCCCAGCGCGAAACATATGATGGCGAAGATAACCAGCCCAAGGCTGTGTAGATAGGGGTGGTTATGAGGCGCGTTGCCGCGCTGGGGTAGCGCCTTGTCGAGTCTTCGAGGCGCTCTATCTGGCGGATTTCTCCGCCCATGCTTCAAGTATTGCGTTTTTGGTTCGTTGCCGAGCGGTTGGTGGTAGCGCAATGATGAAGCGTATATGGTACCAATGTCGTTGTCTAGACGTCGTACCTCTCGTGTCGCTTCTCGCTCTTGGATAGATCCTCGTAAACGTACTGGGAGTGATAGCGCAGGGTGGTAGGTGGTCACGAAGATCGTGCCGAAGAGTATGAGGCTAAGAAGAGCAAGGGCTGACCACACGAGAGTGCGGCCAGCTCCGCTACCAAGTCGAAAGTGAGCCTGGTAACTCAAATAGCATCCGATTCCATGGGGAGCGGATGGCAAATAGCGTCCGGTATCGTACTGAGGCTGTTCAGTAAGAGGAATGGACGGATAAGATAAGACAAGATCGATGTAATGATCTTTCCAGCACATAGCGAACACAAGCAGTGTCCCGGCAAATAGGGCGCGCGTGCCTTGAGCCAAAGGCAACGGCGCGCGAGCTATGCTCCCGATACTATAACATCTCCCAAAGAGCTACCCTTAAAGTCGGGGGTGCAAGCACAGCCCCGGACCGCCCACCCAGGGCGCCTGTTGAGGCCAGCCTGGACTACCTCTGAGTCGGGCGCACACTGACGAGGATTAGGGATCCGTGGATCTGGCGCATGGGCGCCAGATCCACGGATCGGGGGGCGCAACTCCCGAAACATGGCGCCAGTGCCGCCTGACTTGGCGACGCAAAAGCGCCGATCTGATATGGAAACGGGCCCCTTCGCAAAACCCCGCACGCGCGTTAATCGTCGTGTTGTCGTTCGCAACGTGGCCCACCCGAGGTCTCGACTTATTCCTTGAAGCCGGTGTTCCATCCTGAGGCGTTTGTTGACGGATCTGGCTCCCGGCGAGAACCCCCAGAGGCCAAAATCATCAAAAACTGTCCGTCGGTCATCTCTCACGACGCGAGGAGGTCTGGGGAGGGAGCCAGGCAGGGAGAAGGAGGGATGGGAAGTGAGAACCAGTGAGGGGGAAGAGGAGGAGGAGGAGGAGGACCAGCGCACAGCTTGGGATGATGTCTGAGATCCACCGCGCCCCAGCGCGGAGACAGAGGCCTGGGCCTCCGAGCTCTTCAGGAGGTTGAAGCAGCCCCCGCAGCAGAGCTTGATGCTGCTGCCAGATCCCTGAGAGTCTGGCGGTAACATTGGGCCAGGGGGACAGGGGGTTTGAAAACAACAGGTGAATTCTTCCCCCCTTTCGGGTGTCTGAGACTGAGAACCTTAGAGAGACGGTCGGCGGCACCTGTACTCTGCGGCCCTCGACGTAAACACTCCGAATTTAACCCCCTGCCTTGCTCCATGTAAGAGCCGCAATCTTTACAGATAATCAGGGTAGACGAATTGTCTATATATTCTAACCATAGGAGATTGTGCCGTTTCGGGTCCTGGGCCAGCTTAGCCATTGCAGCACAATACCCTGGGCACTTCTCATTCTGACGGGCAATCTGAGATTGGCTAGACTTCGCCGTCACTCGGCAAACGGTGCATAACCATTTACCCCTTATATATTCCCAGTTGCGAGTCGCGTCCGCTGCCTCCGACACAACCGCAGGCGGCGGAGGAGGAGGCGAGGGAGGCGGAGGGGCGGCCCCAGGGTCCCAGACATGAGGAGCGGACGCGGCTCCGATGGGGGGGTTGGAACTCGTGGGAGCCTCGAGGCCCTTCTTGCCTCTCTTTGGAGCCAAGGCGGGCCACTTAGGGAGGATTCTAGCCAGGTAACGCAAAAATCGGCCGAGCAATCGGGTTTGATACGCATGGGATTCTACCTCGGACCTGCTGGGCTGGGCCAACTTCTGGGCCGCCTGCTTGGCCGCCTTGTCGGCAGCGTCGTTCCCGAGGGCATGGGTCCTTTCTTCTGGGGAAGAAAACTCGGCTTCGAGATTCTGGTGGCCTTTCACCTTGCATATGCAACTGCTAGGGCGGACGCGGCACGCGCCTGCCAAGACCTTGAAGCCGCTCATCGATGACCTGCGAGAGAAGCGAGGAGCCAGATGGAAATCTATAGCGGCTTTATAATCCGTGTGCACATGGGTAATCAACGGCGAGGCGTGACAAGCTAAGAGAATCGCAAGCTGCTCTGCAGCTCCTGAGGTCTGTCGAAACTGCTGCCCCACCTGGCCCGTGAGAATGGCGAAAGGTTCGTCTTCACGCAGGGAAACAACAGAGAATCCAGCCGCACGGTAGGCTGGGTGAAGTGAATTGTCGCAACTGCCGTCAGTGTAGACTTGGCCTTCGAAGGCCTCTTGCAGAGACAAATCTGGGTCCCTGCACCAGAATTCAACGTCTTCAATCCCGAGGCCGGGCCTGGCTCCCACGGAAAACTCGGGGTCCCGCTGAAAACCAAAACGCAACAAGGGCTCATCGCTGCTCGACTGCAGCATGTCTAACTCAGATGGGCTGAAGCATTCTTCACGCTCTTTCCTGGACAACTCGCAGCCGAAAACGCGGTGCTTGATATCATCAGACTCGGCACCACAGAGGCAGACGGGGTCGACTGGATAGCCTGCATCCTTGGCTCGAGCTTTTGTCCAGCAACCTTGGGTAAGAAACGTCAAGAGACAACCTCTCTCCTGCTTCGACAGCGAGAGATCTTTCAAAGCGGCGAGGGCAGCTGCAGGGTCTAGACTAGCACCTGGAGCTCCAAGCTTGCTCGCAGCCTTCTCTTTCAAAATATCGAACCAATCGTCCTGCATGAGCTGCTGTACAAACGCAGGAGAGTAGCTGGTCATGGGGTACTGCAGGCCACTGCGAGAAACAAAAACGAGAGGGGAGGCCAGACTCCACCCAATTCGTTTGAGAGACAAGATCATGGCCCCGAAGGGCCCCCGCACGGCCGCCCACCTCTGGGGCGTGGAGCCCAAAAGGCTCTCCCCGCGGGCCTTGAGAGCTCTCAGCGAGGCCAGCGATTGACACGAATTGGTGGCGGCACTCCACACGAGCATATGCCACAGCATGGCAGGTCCAAGGGCGAGCTTCCAGGTGGGGTCACCCACTAGGATTAAGCTTAAGGTTCTGCTTCTAGTAGCGCATTTGGGCCCTGCTAGCTTTAAATATTGTTGCTGGGCAATTGCTAGTTGCGTAAGGCCCGTCCCTTCATGTCCAAAAGATGTTGCTGCAAAAATCACCGTGTTGTAAACCTTCCTCGTGTCACCACCTCCTTTCTGAATAGCTCCCAGCCTCCTCATCCTTCTCTTGATCTGCTCCATCCTCGTCCTGGTCAGCCTATTCTTTCGCCATCGGCATTGGGGGGCTCCTGCAGCGGTTTCCACTCCAAGATTGGGGGCTGAGATGTCCAAGTTGGTGCCTGCACGATCCTTAAGCTTTTTCTTCAAGAGAGACCTGAGCTGCGGGGTCGAGGCTACCATCTGCGTCTTGGCTGGCGAGATCCTGCAATCCAAATCCTGCTTGATACTGGCGAGCAGACGGCGGGTGCCCAAGTCGAGGCTGCTGACCACGACCTTGGGCTTCTGGCTGTGAGACTTCAAGAGGAGGTCATCAATGAACATGAAAAGGTCGAGGGAGGGATTCTGGTGGGTCCAGGAGTCCAGGGGTTCCAGGGTGTACATCTGGATGAGATAAGTAGCAAACCCACACCCTGCAGCTAGACCGTACTTAGTACAACCGACGTAGACGATCATATCCTGGAGGGCGACGAACCTAGGACTCGAGTATATGCTGATGATGAGCCTTAAGAGGGTAGCAGGGAAACCACTTCTAAGGGCTCGCTTGGCTAACTTGCTTCTATTGACGTGCTCGTAGTAGTTACTGAGGTCATACAGAACCATACCAGACACAAAGGCTTCGCTCTTCTTAGAGTACGTTTCGCAATCCAGATTCTGCTTGAAAACGAGCTCAACTATCGAATGTCCTGCTTGGTGGGCGAGAAAAGGTCGCCTATGATGCCTCTCCCATTCTCGAGCAGCTGACTGACGGATGCGCGCCCACGTACGATATAGGCCTGACATCATTCCTATGGATCTCATAGCTGGCTTTGTTGCTGTCTTATCCTGTTGCTTGTGCTTCATGATGAGGACCGAGATGATAGCTTGCAGCTGCGACGGCATAAACCCCGGGCATTCTATGACCAGGATGAGCCGAGCTATGAGATCCGCCTGCAGTTGCGAAAGCAAGAGAAAATGCCTCGGGTGGACTCCGTCCCAGGTCGAGGCTGTTCTGGGGGGGAAACTCTTGGCGGCTGCTTGCACCGTTTCTCCAGTGAGAAGGCCCAGAGCGACGCGATCGTCGATATGACCAGGAACAGGGTTGGGTTGGGTCCTCGTTTGCGTGTCCCAGATGCTGGCAAGTCTTTCCGCTTCCCCCTCCAGAATTCTCGACGGCCTGCCTGACCACTGGCCGCGGTGAAAGGTAGAAGCGGGCTTCCAAGCCTCAAGATTTCGCGTCCAGCGATGTGCCCAGCCAACGCCGCCTTGCAGTGAGGTCTGCACCCAGGAAGCCCAGGCCTTAGAGGCCGCCAGATTGCTTTTGCTCCTCTCCGAATCGATGGACTTGTCCAAGTCCTCGATCAGGGTCCCGATGGCGTCGTCGGCTGTGCCCATTGCTAGCGTACCTGCTGCACTGTCGGAGATCAGCAGCTCGCCGAGCCGCTGGGAAGCGAGGAGCCCCTGCTTGAGGCTCTCGACCTCTTGAAACTCTCCTGGAGCATCTTGCAGCCCTGCGACGACAAAGACTAGTTGCTGGTGATCTTGATGATGGATGCAGTAGTTGATGTCCGTTAGCCTATTGCGAAGCCAACGTAGAGGTGCCTCTAGGGATTTCCAGCTTGATCTAGCTTTAGCGTCTTTGTGCTTGGCTCTTACCCATTTGATGATAGGGGGGCTGGCTCTTGGAGTAGAGGAGTGCTTCAGCGGAGTGTCCGTTGCTTGGCTGATAGTCTGCTCCAAATCTTTGACGACCGTGAAATAAACGACGTCTAGTACTGCTTGCTTTTGCTTCTGGCTGAGAGGCTTGGCGGCATCAGCTAGTAATTGATCTGCATAGTCAAGTGCGCTTGCACTCTGAGTCCAGGCCAGCTGCTGAGGCTGTGGCCCGAACGGCCGTGTTGACGGTAGCCTCTGCGGCCGAACCAACACTGGGATCATGAAGCTGTCGGAGTCCGAGAGGTCGAGACACACTGGCCTGTGGGGAGACATCGGATAATTGGCCCACGTGCGGGCCTTGTCGACATATTCACTGAGCGTCTTACTGATGATGAAATAGTCCAAAACCGATTGAGTTTTCTTCACGCGGAAGGTTGGGCTCGATGGGGCAACCACTTGAAGGGAGGCCCTGTGGAGGTAATCGAGGCTCTCGATCCTGGACGGCGATAAGTTGAAATCTCCAGCAACGATGATCGGGACCCTCTCCTGATCCTGCTGGACGGCGATGTCTGCTAACAGGCCTAGGTTGACTTCTCCAAGCCCGCCAGCTGCTTTAAAATACGCGCACATGAGCCCTAGCCGAGGTAGGCCAGGGAGCTCCAAAAGTAGACCAGTTAAGCGACTACGGTCCACTGTGCTCCTGAAACTCATGTTGGATATGCCAATGTCGAGGTTGGCTCTGACTAGAATGGCAACACCGCTTACAATCTGCTGATTGTCATTGAGTGCTGCTGGTGAGATATGCGCCAACCAACCCATTGATTGGCACCACTGAACTTGCTGCGCAATGACATCCCCATCTCTGAGCTTGTGTTCCTGGACACAAATCAAAGAACAGTCACTGGCAGCACGAGATTTGATGAACTGCTTGAGCGTGGGCCAGCAGCTCCCGTTGAAAGTGACGATGCCGAGCTTGTTAAAGAGACGGCGACGACGCCCCTGAGGCCACGGCCTGCGCAGCTGCCGCAGCGCCGCGCACCTTCTTGACCCTCTCGTCGTCGTTGCCGTGGGAGGCCATGATCTCGGAGAGCTGCGACAAGCTTTCGGCTGTGCGCCGATGGCCTGCAAAGATGTGGGGCATCTCCTCATCATGTAGATCTCGAGCTGCCACTTCTTCTCCACTGCCGACCGACATCGTCTCAGCTGCATCCCGCTCGGCGGGGGGCACGCCGCGGGCTGCGGCGGCGGAGGGGGGCCCAGGCCATGGCGAGCCGCCGAGGCCTGCCGCACCCGCGCCAGGCGCTGGCGGTGGCCCCCCGATGCCGCCGCTGTCGCCTCCCGCCTGCGCCCCCATGGCTGCCAGGTGCTGCTGCTGCAGCTGGTCGAACAGCTCGGCGACCTCCTGCACCTTGGCGGTGAGCGCGGGCGGGATGCAGCCGCCCTCTGGAATCTTGGACTGAAGGGCGGCGCTGAGCAGACCTTGCACGTTGGAGTCTGCTGCCACCTCCTGTGCTGCTGCTGACGCTGCCACTGCACGCTGTGCTTCCAGCATCTGAAGTTCTTGGCGAGCCTCAGTCTGGTCATGCAACTTCGATTTGTATTCCTCTGCCATCTTCTCGATCGAGGCCGCCAATTCATCGAGCTCGGTCTCGTAGGTGTCGAGCTTGCTCTTGATGGCGTTGATTTGGCCCGTGAGCGACTGAGTCTGCTGGTCCAAACTCTTGCCCCTGAGCGCTTGCATCTTCGCTTGCTTGAGGTACTCAACTGCGTCGTGATATTCTTTCTTATCGACTCCAACCCACTTGCGCCAGAATGAAACCTGAGCCTGAGCCAACGCCACAGGGTCAGGCGGTCCCTCCTGGGGCTTGGGTGTCTCCTCTGCCGCCTCAGCTGCGGCGGTCTGAGGTGGCGGTCGGGAGCCTCCTCTGCGCGGGCCTCGAGGACGGAAAGCGTCGCCATCTGCCTTGCCGCCCATGGAACCTTCCTTGAGGCTGGACCCACACAGAGAGCACCACTTCTTGGGAGCCCATTCCCAACCACGGCAGCCACGCTTAGAGCAACAAGAATAAGAACCCTTGCCCATGGCGGCAGCCTGCGCGGATGCGGGAAAAGGAGCGTAATAGTGGCCAAAATCAGTGAAGCCTGCGGGTCGCTGAATGGTGCAGCGTCGGGAGCAGGCTTATCAGAAGTCGGCGCTGTTGCCCCTCGAGGGGCGGGGATACCGCAGATTGCGACTTGAGCCAAAATGGCTACGGAGGAGGAGGAGGAGGAGGAGGAGGAGGAGGAGGAGGGGGAGGGGGAGGCTGACGGTCCGCACCCTCACTGAGACTCCTGCAGGGCCCGCGTTGCCAAGCCAAGTCCTGGTCGGGAACGCGCTCCAGCACGGACCCTGGAGTTGACTTGTGTGTGGGGGGGGGGAGGGCCCGATCTAAAGCGCCCTGGGCGGGGGGGGGAGCAGGGGGATGTTAAGCGACAGGAGAGGGCGGGGGCGGGCCCCACCTTCTCTCGCTGCAAAAAAAAATTGCAACTGTCTGCCTCCAGGGGCCCTCGCCGGGCCCCTGGGCCGTCAAACAATTATCCAGGATGAAGAAGCAGTCCCAAGGAAGGGGTCTAGAACTCTGGGGGTCCACATGGAAGCACGGCGACAGGTGTCAGCGGTCACGCGAATTACGAAAGAGATCACGATGGCAATGGTAAGGACAGGACGATGAAGACGGTGACGACCACGAGCACGACACCAGCTGGAAGGCAGGGATCGAAAGGGATAATTAGCACAGAGGCGCCCGCGACAGCAACGACGAGGAATGACCGTGGCAACGGCGGTAGACAGTAACAAGGAGAGTCGCGGCAACATCAGCCGAAACGGCAACCACCGCAACGGGGCATCGTCGGCCAACGCCAGCGCCGAAAATAGCAACGACATGGCAATGCCCTTGCGTGCGCCTGCGCCGTGGCCGTCAGCACGTCCAGCTCCTCGAAGCCGTCGCCCGAGTCGCGCTCGATGAGGTAGGACTCCACCAAGGCGCAGCCGGTGTTCTCGGGCACGTCCCACCTCGACAGCAGAGCGGGGATGACGGGCGGAGTCCGCCCGCAAGGGGGGCGCGCGAGAGGCGGAGGAGAGCTCGGCGGGCTCACCGAGAGATCCCGCGAGGGGAGGCCGCAGCCAGACATGAAAGCCGCGCACACGGGCGCCGTGACCGCAATGCGGAGAGGGGCTGGAGACGTCGGCGGTCCGAGCGGGGCGGTTGACCGGGCGCTCGCGCCGAAGAGAAGGGATATCTGCCTCTGTGGGGCACGCTACCCGGCCCTGGCCCCATCAACAATGGATCCAGGACGAGACAACACGCCAGGGGAGGGGATCGGGACGTCTTGAGGCCGCGCATAGGCAAAACATATCGTAGGATGTCTGGGGAAATCAGGGGGCTGGAAAACGACGACGACGACGACGAAGGCGACGGCGACGAGGAGGACGAGGACGAGGACGAGGACGAGGACGAGGACGTGGACGACGACGAGGACGACGACGACGACGACGACGACAGCGACGGCGGCGACGACGACGGCGGCGGCGGCGACGACGACGACGACGAAGCCCGAGGAGCGCACGGGCGTGGACGAGCCTCGGATGCCCCCGCGGGGGTCCCCCGAAAGCCCCTCTGAGGCCCCGCTCGGAGGCCCCCCGCGAGGGCTCCCGCGAGGCCGCTGGGAGCCGCGCGAAGGCGCTTTTGCGCACGGCCGCTGCCGCGGAGAGGCCCTGCCGCGGCGGGAGCGCGCGTTCGGCTCCCACCGCGCGCCGCCATGCCGCATTCGCCGCAGGTGCCATGTGATTGGCTTTGCGGCAGGCGCCATTCGCCTTCTCGTGAGCACGTTTCGCCCCACCCGCATCAGCCCTGGGTTGCGTCAGCCTGGCGGCGTCGTCGAGGCGCGCGCGCCGCCTCCGCCTTGGGCTCGGCGGTGGCGGGCGCCGCTCGATGCGCCACAGCAGCATAAGGGGCGAAGAGCTGTACAAAAGAAACTGTTGCGCCGTCGGTGGCGCCGGCCCCAGGGCGGCTGGAAACTTTCTACCCCGGCGGTGGCAGGTGGGGGATAAACTATCCACCCGCACTGGGAAAGGCGTCCCCGATGGCGGAAAATGTTGCTACGCATCTATGTGTATATATGTACGCAAACAACAAACATGAATGTATACATACATACATGCACGCATGCGTGTATGCATGCATACATGCATGTATGCATACATATCTGCGCATAGACATGCATACACACATACATACATACATACATACATACATACATACATACATACATACATACATACATACATACGTACATACGTACATACGTACATACGTACATACGTACATACGTACATGCATACATACGTACATACGTACATACGTACATACGTACATGCATACATACATGCATACATGCATACATGCATACATACATACACGCACGCATGCATGCATGCATGCATACATACATACGTACATACATACATACATGCATGCATGCATACATACATACATACATACATACATACGCACGCACGCACGTACGCACGCACGCACGTACGTACGTACACACATACATACACATGTATATAGACATCATGCAGCCCGTCATGCATGCATCCATGCATGTATGCATGCACACAGGCGTGCATACACACATACATACATCCATAAATGCATGCGCACACACATACATACATACACACATACAAACATACATACATACATACACGCTGCACAGAGACAGACATACAGACAGACAGAAAGAAAGACTGACAGACAGACATGCTTGCATGCACGCATATATACATACGTACGTGCATACGTACATACATACATACATACATACAAGCATGCATACACGTAACCATTTACACACATACATGCAGACTGGCAGACCAGCAGGCATACATACATGTATGCCTACAAGTACATACATACACTTATACATACATACACACATAAACGCATACATACATTCATATAGACATGGACATGCACATACACATCCACATACACATCGATACACACGTGACGATATACATATGTGCATGCATGCATGCATACATACATACACGCACATGCATGCATACATGCATACATACATACATGTATACAGACTGGCACACGTGCATACATACGTACAAACGTATATACATGCATACATACATCTATACATACACGCATGCATATATATACATATATATATATCTGCATGCATACATGCATGCATACACGTATATACACGTACGCACATACACACACATACATTCCTATATCCACATATACCTGCAGGCATGCATACATACATGCATGCATACCTGCATACATACATACATACCGGATGTGCATGCGTACATGCAGACATACATACAGACATATAAACAGACAGAAATACATACCGACAAACAGACAAACATCCATACAGACAGACAGGCAGACATGTTGACCTACACACATACGTACAGACATACTCACGTACATACATACATACAGACAGACAGACAGACAGACAGACAGACATACATACATAAATACGTACATACACACATACATACATACATACATACATGCGTACATACGCACAGGCGAACATACACTCGTACAGACAGACAGGCGGACAGACAGACAGACAGACAGGCAGACATACATGCGTACATACACACATACGTATTGACAGACAGACAGGCAGGCAGGCAGACAGACAGACAGACAAACAGACAGACAAACGGACAGCCATACATACATTTATACATACATACATACATACACACATACATACGTACGTACGTACGTACATACATACATACATGCATACACACCGCTCTTCACCCGCTAAGCAGAGGAGACCCTTTCCGCTGCGCCAGCGGCGCGGCAGCGGCGCGGCGTTGGGCGCCCGGCGCCCGCGGCCGCTCGCACCGCGGGCCGCGTGCGCGAGCGGCAGCCGCACCCGTCGTCACGCGGGGCGCCCCTGTCCGTCGCGCAGGAACTCGGGCAGCCGCGGCTCGGACGCGCCGGTGGAGACGAGGCCCTCCCAGCGGCCCGGCGCGGCCGGTTCCCAGGCCGCGGGCGGCTCGGCGGTGGGGCGGCAGCCGGGCTGGCTGGAGGCGCGCCGAGGGGCGGCGAGTCGGCGAGGACAACGGCGGCGGCGGCGACGGCGGCGACAGCGACGGCAGCGACGGCGGCGATGACGGCAACGCTGGCCTGGCTGGGGCCCTGCGCCCACTCGACAGGGCCGCCCCCCTCCTGCCCGGCCCCCCGACTTCGCGATCTTGTAACAACGTGGTCCCCCGCCTATTCTTCGATGGGCCCCTAAGATGACGACCTGCCGGACCACCCCAACCCAGCCAGAAGACCCAAATTTCGAATTTGGGGGGGGAGTACGGGTTTCATGCGTGTTCCGACGCCCCTCCCACTGGGAATGGAAGGCTTCGGGCTGGGTTGAGATGGTTTGGTGGGCGGTGGCGAGCAGGCCTAAGCGGCCCTAATTCAGGAGGCCCCGGTCTCCCAAAAAGCCCCCCCCCCGCCTTCTTCGGAGGCCGCCCCCCGCCGAGACCCCCGGCGCCAGGAGGTTGTGCCACGGCGTGGTGCCCCAGGGGTTTCGACCCGCTCCCCGGGGCCCGCTCTGCGTCCCGAGGTGTTCTCTGGCGGCCCTGGGGCCCAGCAAGGGGGCCCCAGAGGCCGAAGACAGCAAGAAACCGTGCCCCGTGATTCTTGTCACGACGCGAGCGGGCATTTGCTTCGGGGCCATGACTCGGGTCTCCGGCGGCGGATCAGGACGATCCAGGCACCCCCCGAACTGACTACCTACCAGACCACCCCAACCCAACCCAACCCAAAGACCCAACCTTCGTGTGGGGGGGGGTACGGGTTCCACATGCGTTCTTTCAATGTTCCCCGACGCCCTCCCACTGGGAATGGAGGGCAAATTGGGGCATTCGGGTGGTTGGGGTGGCTTGCTGGGTGGCGAGGAACGCCCTCTGCGAGGCGCAGCTGCTGGAAAGCACCCCGAAGCTGGAAAGCCGCCGCGAAGCGAAGAAGCCCGAAAACGTCGAACCTCGAACCGCGATCACTTGTTTTACGACGCGATGGGGTCTGTGTGGCCAGGCCCCCTTCAAGGATTGACAGCTTAACGAAAGCTGCTGGGGCACACCACGGGTGCGCACACCACTGCATTCCGAGTGCACCCGGGCGGAATCAACGTCCAAAACCAACCGATTGTACCCGGCGAAACGCGCGCTGATTAGCAAAACTGACCGGGGCCTGCACTGGCACACTCGCATGCCAGTGTCGAATGAACCCGTCCAGGTTTCCTCGCTCGACTTGTCTGCGTGGGTTTTCTTTGGAGGCTAGGAGATGGGCACCAACACCAACAAAAAGGGGTTGCCTCCACCAGGGTAAGATGATCCTCGATTCGGTGTTGGTGGTATCCGCCAGCCCCCTTGGGGGGCCATCAGGCTCCGCGGATTAGGCTTGCTGCTCCCTGCTCCAGTTCCAGTTTCCAGCACCCGATGCTACAATTCTGTGGTCTGCTTCCTACTGCGAACTGTTGAAGTCCGCGCGAGGGGGGGAGCCGAAAAGGGCCCTGGTTACCTTCACCTGGGGGGGTTCTCAAAATTTCTAGGGGGTCCTGGGACCATGCAAATACATGAGACTCGCGACCCCGACGCCATAATCCCTCGTACATTACGCCATAATTATTCGCGCCCCCGAGGCCATAATCCTCAATCAAATTTATGCAAGATTCGCGTCCCCGAGGCCATGCAACCTCGCAAATTCCACTGCGTTCGTGCTCCCGAGACCATAATTCCATGTAGATGATGCAATTTTCGCGTCTACGAGTCTACGAGACAATACTCTTTGGTAAATCATGCGATGCGCACCTGGATATCTCAAGTGGCCCCCGTTAGGAGTTCCGGCGCTGCTTCACGACGGCGCCCAGGCCTCACAGCATAGCTCTCGCATGCCCCATTATCCGAGAGAGGGGGCCCGCGGCAGGGAGCGAAGCCCTTGCGGATAATCTCTCGGCCGCCTAGGAAGCCCGAATATCACCCCCACCACCGAGATCGGGATCGTCCTCCCTCGGTGGATGCACACAGCCGATAGCTATTGGTGTTGGTATCAACCTCTAGCCCTCCGATCGGCTACACGCAAGAGTGACGCTGGGCAAGAGTGACCTGCGGTGCGCGGCTTCAGGGGGGGCGCGAGGGGGCCCAAACCAAGCGCGCAAGCCGCGGCTATCACATCGCACTCAGCGATCGGGAAGAACCCGTGAGCCCGCAGCAAAGGTCACTCCGGCGAAGGGTCACTCCTGTGTGCAGTCGATCCGAGGTCTCGCGATGCCCGACCCCTCGGCGCGCCGCCGGGCTCGGGCGGCGCGTCCTCCGCCGCTCGGCGCGCCTGCGCCGCTCGGCGCGCGTGCTCCTCGAGCATCACGGCCACGCTCTCGAAGGCGGCGGCCTCCTCCCGCCCGCCAGCACGGAGGCGGCTGCCCGCGCGCCGGGCCGTCTCGGCGGGCGTCCGCCCGTCCTCGCCGGAGCGGCCAAGATCTCCGACAACGACGACGGCGACGGCGACGGCGGCGACGATATCGACGACGATGATATCGACGACGACGAGGACACCGACGACGGCAAGGACGCAAACGAGGACGTCGACGAGGACGACAGCAACGACGACGACGACGACGACGACGGCGACGACACTGACGATGATTGTTCGATGCTGGCGTTTTCCTCGACTCTGCAGCTCCCAGACCCCCTCGGGTCATGACGAAATTGCGACGGTAGGTTGTTGGCGATGTTCGGCCTCTGGGGGCCCTCGACGGGCCCTGGGACCGTCAAGGGACGACTCGGGATGAAAAACGGTCCTGGGGAATGGGTAGATACCTTCGGGGGTCCACGTCAGGAAGAATCATGACGTCGGGGGCCTGGGCTTGGACCACCGCTGGGATTGCTAAAGGGATAGGGGTGTCTAAGTGGGTGCCAAGGTGGGCGACATCTGCTCTCACCTAGCTTACGAGTGGGCTGCAAGTGCCGTGCGCGGCATTCTGGGGGAAAAGATCGATGCTGAACATCTAAAACCCTTATCTTACCCTCTGGGCAATCTAAGCGGCGATTTAAGTCATAGCGTTTCGCTTGAGGGTTCTATTCGTAGAAGAGAACAATATCCTGGCGAAAGACCCAATCATATGCAGTTGTGGGTACCGCAATTGTGAATACCTTCATCGGTGAAGCTCTGTATGGGGCCACGAAGCGCTGCACTGGGTGGGGGGAACGCACGCGGGCGGTAGCAGTTTGTGTGTTCGTGTGTTTGTGTTGTGTGGTTGTGTGTTTGTGTGTTTGTGTGTTGGTTTGTGTGTGCTTGTGTGTTTGTGTGTTTGTGTGTTTCTGTGTTTGTGTGTTTGTGAGTTTGTGTGTTTGTGTGCTTGTGTGTTTGTGTGCTTGTGTGTTTGTGTGTTTGTGTGTTTGTGTGTTTGTGAGCTTGTGAGTTTGTGAGTGTGTGAGTTTGTGTGATTGTGTGTTTGTGTTTGTGTGTTTGTGTGTGTTTGTGTGTGTGTGTGTGTTTGTGTGTGTTGGTGTGTTTGTGTGTGTGTGGGGGGACGCATGCGGGCGGTCCCACTGGGAGCTTCGGTGGAGCTCCCTTTGGGGCCACGAAACGCTGGGGGTGTACTGGGTGGGTGAAAATGCCAACTTGGATTTTCGTGACGCGTGCGGAGGGTCTCACTAGGGTGGAGCTCTCTATGGGGCCACGAAGCGCTGTACTGGGTGGGTGGACATGTCAAATTCATTCGTCCCGGACGGTCCCACGGGGGCTTCGATGGAACTCCCTATGGGGCCACGAAGCGCTGTGCTGGGTGGGTGAAAATGCAAAATTCATGCGCCCCGGACTGTCCAACTGGGGGCCTCGGTGGGGCTCCCTATGGAGCCACGAAGCCCTGTACTGGGTGTGCGGGACGCATGCGGACGGTAGCACTGGGACCTGCGGTGGGGCTCCCCATGGGGCCACGAAGCGCTGTACTGGGTGTGCGGGACGCATGCGAACGGTAGCACTGGGACCTTCGGTGTGGCTCCCTATGGCATATGGGGCCACGAAACGCTGTACTCGATGCGCGGGACGCATGCGGACGGTGGTACGGCACTGGGACCTTCGGTGGGGCTCCCTGTGGGGCGACGAAACGTTGTACTAGGTGTGCGGTGGAGCTCCCCATGGGGCCACGAAACGCCGTACTGGGTGGGTGAAAATGCCAAATTCACGCGTCCCCGACTGTCCAACTGGGGGCTTCGGTGGGGCTCCCTATGGAGTCACGTAGCGCTGTACTGGGTGTGCGGGACGCATGCGGACGGTAGCACTGGTACCTTCGGTGGGGCTCCCTATGCGACCACGAAACGCTGTACTAGGTGTGCGGGACGCATGCGGACGGTAGCACTGGGACCTTCGGTGGGGCTCCCTATGGGGCCACGAAACGCTGTACTAGGTGTGCGGGACGCATGCGGACGGTAGCACTGGGACCTTCGGTGGGGCTTCCTGTGGAGCCACGAAGCGTGTGAGGGGTGTGCTAGAACGGGTGCTGATGCTGATGATGCTGATGATGCTGATGATGATGATGATGATGATGATGATGATGATGATGATGATGATGATGATGATGATGATGGAGGAGGAGGGAGGAGGAGGAGGAGGAGGAGGAGGAGGAGGAGGAGGAGGAGGAGGGGGAGGAGAACGCGGGGACCGTTATTTCAAAACGAGGACCCAACACCACAGGATGGTTGGAAACAAAAAAGAGCCCTACAGGGGGGGACGGGGAGCCCGAGACCGCAGCCCGAGACCGCTCGATCCGGAGGCGGTCTGGCAGCCATTTCGCTTCAGACTTTTCTCACAATGTCTTAAGGAACCGTGTTCTCGCCTCACTGCCAGCTTCGTGTTTAGTCCAGGTGGCCACGATCCCTTCTGAAAAAACGCTACAGTGCGCATGGCCGCGCTCTCACCCTTGTCCCTGTATCCGCCGCCGTGTCGCTGGGCACGGAGTGGGCGTGTCCTCAGGTCCTGGGTCCAATCCTCTAAGCCTCAATCCTCACTCCTGCGGAGTCTTCAAAAGGCCCGGACCCTGCGCTCCCCCTGGGACTTCCCGCGTGCCCCCTGGGCTCCGGGACGTGTTATCGCGTGAATTTTCGGAAAGCCCCAAGACGGGCCAAGAGGGCCCCAAGAGGCCCCCCAGAACGGTCAATGATGGCCCCGAATCGCCGAACCATCGCTGGAAGACGCTCAAGATGGCCCCCAGACGGCCCAAGAGGCCTCCACGACGCCCAAATGGGTCTCCACAGGCCTCTTGGAGGCCCCAAGGAGGCCCCAAGAGGCCAAAATCATTCCTTCATTGTCCTTCGGTGTTTGAAAGATTTTGGCGTTCTCGTCTTTTCGATTTTCCGACGCTCCAGGATGGCACAAGAGGCCCCCAAGACCACCCCAAAACGGCCTCCAAGGAGCCCCAGGACGGCCTAAGAGCGCCCCAACACGGCTCAAGGGGCGCCCAAGACGGCCCAAGAGAGACCCCGGACGGCCCCAAAAGGGGGGGGGGCCCAGAGAGGGAGCACGAACCGAAAATCCGAGCCTTCCGCCCCGAGAAGCCCCCAGGAGGCCCCAAGAGGCGCCCAGGAGACCCCAAGAGCCCAAGAGGCGCCCAAGAGGCCCAAAAGATGCCCCAAAGAGCCCCCAAGAGGCCTTCTGACTGCCTCCAAGAGGCCCCCGAGAGGCCCCCCACAAGATCCCATCGAACATCCAACAGGCTTCATTCCCGCAACCTAGGCACGGAGGCGGGATAGGCCGAAGGCCATGAGATCCGCCGCCCCCTTTTGATTTATCAAGGGAGTGCCTGGCGTACTAGACCCTATCGGTTTTGGTTTTGGCTCTTTTTCCAAAAGAACTCCTCCTGGGGCTTCGGCCCGTCCCGCCGGCCACCCGAAGACCCGGTTGCCAGCGGTATTCCTGCCCCAGTCGGCCCCAAGAAGATGGCCTCCAAGACGGCCAAGATGCCTCCAAGACGGCCGAGATGGCCTCCAAGACGGCTCAGATGGCCCCAAGATGCCTCCAAGACGGCCCAAGATGTACCCTAGACGGCCTAAGCTAGCCTGAAGATGGCCCATGACGGCCCAAGAGGCCCCCCGGAGGCCTCCAAGACGGCCCAAGAGGCCTCCAAGAGGTCCTCCAGGAGGGCCCGAAGAGGCCAAAACCATTGATTTTCCTTAGGTGTTTGAAGGATTTTGGAATTTGCTTCTTCTCGGCATTCCGACGGCTCAAGACGGCCCAAGAGGCCCCCAAGATCGCCCAAGAGGCCCCCAAGAGGGCCCCATGACGGCCCAAGTGGACTCCAAGACGGCCCCAAAAGGGCCTCCAAGACGGTCCAAGAAGCCTCCAACACGCCCAAGATGGCCTCCAAGACGCCCAAGATGGCCTCCAAGACGGCCCCGAAGCGCCCAAAGAGGGCCCCAAGTCGGCCCAGAAAGGCCCCCAAGACGGCTCCCGACGGCGTCAGACGTGACAGGAACCCACCAAGATGGCCGAAGTTGGCTTGAAGCTGGCCAAAGACGGCACAAGAGGCCCCCAAGAGGGCCTCCAGGCAGGCCAGAAAAAGGCAACAAAAACATTGAATTTACTAAGATTGCTGACGGATTTTGACATTTGCTTCTTTTCGGTCTTCCGACGGCCCGAGACGGCCCAAGAGCCCCAAAGATCGCCGAAAGATCGCCCAAGAGGCCCCAGAACGGCCCAAGAGGGCCCCAAGACGGCCTCAAGAGGCCCCCAAGACGGCACAGGAGGCCTTTAAGACGCCCAAGATGGCATCCAGGACGGCCCTGGAGCATTCCAAGAGGGCCCCAAGTCGGCCCATAGAGGCCCCCCAAACGGCTTCCGACGGCGTCAGACGGACCAGGAGCCCACCAAGACGGCCGAACATGGCCCTAAGATGGCCCAAGACGGCCCAAGAGGCCTTCAAGAGGGCCTCCAGGAAAGCCCGAAAAGGCCAAAATCATTGATTTCCCATGGGTTGTTCAAGGATTGTGGCATTTGCTTTTTCTCTGCCTTCCGACGGCCCTAGACGGCCCAAGTGCCCCCAAAGATCGCCCAAGAGGCCCAAGACACGGCCCCAAGAGGCCCCCAAGACGGCCCAAGAGGTCTCCAAGACGCTCAAGATGGCCTCCAAGACAGCCCAAGAACCCTCCAAGACGTCCTCTCAGAAGGCCCGAAAGGGTCAAAATGGCCTCCAGACGGCCAAGATGACCTTCAAGATGCTCCCCGAAGGCTTTCCAAACCGATTCGGGGAACACATACCTCGTAGAGCTCTTCGTTATCGATGAGCTAGAGGAATTCCGGCGCGGGGTGGAGCTAGTTGGCCGACCCGACCAAAAGAGACAATGTGACAACTTTGGGTGGGTTTTGCTAAGATTTGAAAGATATTTGACAATTTATTTTGAGAAACCAGATTTTTCGCACCTGTAGTTGGTTATTCCGCGTTTGCCAGTCAAATTCTCAGGTCCGTAGGTGCAGTATTACTATCAAAACACTTGGCGGAACCGACGTTGGATAAAAACAGAAAAAAGTGATTTTTCGAGTTTTTTGTTTCTCGCTCTAGAAGCTTTCTTCATGTGTTCCGACGATCGCCGTGCAAGAAAAGAGCTCTACGAGGTTCCCGGCGGTAACCTGGTTGACGGTTTACCGCCGGTTCCAAGTGGTCCGATAGCTTGGCAGGTCTGGCCTCAACGTTCGGTCACATAGGCGCTTCCAAAAAGGCAGGGGGCGGCGGTGATTCGCCGTAGGCGTCTTCGATAGCCGACCTCCTACTCCTCGACCCGCCTCTGGGGTCCGTTTCTGGGCCCCGGGACCACTCAAAGTAGATCGTGAGCGAAAAAACACCCACGTGGAAGGGGTCCGGACATCTGGGGCCGCAGATTGACAAAAACACACCGGCGGATTTCTGGGGACGAGCACGTCGATGTCCACACCCTCGCGGTCTGGGCACCGAGGCGACGACCCCTATGGACCGGCGATCCCGTGCCGAGAACTCCTCGCGCCTGGAAAAAATCACAGCAGCAAGTTTTTGGCAATTTTCGACCTCCATGGGACGCTCGCCATGCCCCGGGATGGACAGAAAGCGACCTGGAGTGAAAAGCCGACCCTGGAGAAAGACTTCAAGGGACCCCGCATCGAAAAAATCAAGACGTCAGCATCTCTGGGGACGAGGCGCGACCCCACGGATGGGGATCCCGTGGATGCGCTCAACAAGGGGCGCATCCGCGTAGGTCCAACCCGCGTCCGCGAGGTCGCGGCCGAGGGGGCAATGCCGCGAGGCCGTGCATAACCACGCGTTCCCTGCCAACAAAGCGTCCGCCGCGCGGGCGCCCGCGTCGGCGCCGGCCGCCAGGAGCAGCTGGCAGACGTCGGCCCGGGCGAAGCCTGCGGCGCCGTGGAGCGGCGTGACGCCGGAAAGGGTGACGGCCGGCAGTGGCCCAGAGGCAGACCTCAGGTGGTTCCCCAGAGGCAGCACTTGAGGCGGCGCGGATTTGCCGAGGCCGCACACGGGGCCTGCCCCGGGGACTACACGCGGCACATGAGCTCAGGGCCTCCGTAAGCACCAAGGGACATCGGGGGGTAAGAGACTTCCGTGGGGCACATGCTGGCAGGCCGGCTTCTTATCTGGCGTGCCGACTGCACCTGCAAAAAAACACCCGTGCATGTGCAGCCCTGCCCTGGGCCCTGCCGGCGACGGCGCCCGCGTCGCCGCTCGCGCCCAGGAGATCCTGGACCAGGCCGGCAGGGTGCTGCACCGCGATGTGGAGCGCCGAAAAGCCGAGGCGGTCCCGGGACTCCACTCTGGCGCGGTCGCGGAGCAGCAGGCGGGCCACGGCCCGGTGGCCGCCGCTGGCGGCCCGGTGCAGCGCGGTGTACCGCGGGTGCGCCTTCTCCTGGGGAGCTTGCAACCGGCCACGGCAGCGCCGACTCCGAGGGAGCTGCCCGAGCGCCACCTCAGGGCCACAACGAGCCAGGTCAGTGACTCCCTTGCTTGCTCTGAAGGGGCTCGGCCGACCCTGAGATCCGACATCCCGAAACAACGGCAACGTCATAGAAAATCGCGATAGGAGCCCTAGAACCCTATCGTTCTGCGGCCTATTTCGAGCCGCATCTCGACCCGCGAGAGCCCCAGGGACCGCCATGGAGCGAAATCGCCAGGCGCGAAACTCGCCATCGCTCGGACGTCCATTCCCTCTTCATGTTTCGGCTTCGTGCGCGCAGTTCTTCGCAAGATGACCCCAAAAGCTCTTCGATTGACCCCGCCGAGAAAAATGCACACGTACGAGCGATGCCGAGAGAACCGCAGAGGTTTTCTACACCCTTGCTCCCTGGCGTTGGGGTCTTCGCCGAGGCAGCGCAGGCGCGCGAAGACCACGCCCAGCCGGCCCTGGCGGGCCGCCTCCCCCAGCGGCGGGCAGACCGCAGACACCGCTGCCCCGCCGAGTTCGGCTGCGGGCACCGGCAGGTACCCGGCCTCTCGGAGGAGGGCGAGTCGACACAACGGTGGCCGTGCTTGGGCGTTTTTCGTCTTGTTGGGCCTCCTGGGGGCTTCTCTTCGTCGCCACGGCTGGACCCGCCTCAAACAGCGGGTCAGAACGGACCCCGCCCCGATCACTGAATGTCAGAATTCTCTCTGGTCGCGAACGACGCAGATCTGAGAACGGATCAGGATGGGACCCCAGGGGGGATCCATCCTGACCCGCTCCCAGATGTTCCTCCTCCTCCTCCTCCTGCGCCTCCTCGTCGTTCTCCTCCTCCTCTTCTTATTCTTCTTCTTCTTCTTATTATTATTACTATGACTATTACTATTACTATTACTATTACTATTACTCTTACTATTACTATTACTATCACTATCACTATCACTATCACTATCACTATCACTACCACTACCACTATCACTATCACTATCACTATCACTATCGATATCACTATTACTATAACTGTTACTATTACTATTACTATTACTATTACTATTACTGTCACTATTACTATTACTATTACTATTACTATTACTATTACTATTACTATTACTATTACTATTACTATTACTATTACTATTACTATGACTATGACTATGACTGTTACTGTTACTAGTACTAGTACTAGTACTAGTACTAGTACTAGTACTATTACTATTACTATTACTATTACTATTACTATTACTATTACTATTACTATTACTATTACTATTACTATTACGATTACGATTACTATTACTATTACTATTACTATTACTATTACTATTACTATTACTATTACTATTACTATTACTATTACGATTACGATTACGATTACGATTACGATTACTATTACTATTACAATTACTATTACTATTACGATTACTATTACTATTACTATTACTATTACTAGTACTAGTACTAGTACTAGTACTATTACTATTACTATTACTATTACTATTACTATTACTATTACTATTATTACTATTCATAATATTTTTGTTAGTAGTACTACCAGAATTAATGTTATTATTTGTAGTCGCAGCATTCCTCTTCGTAATATTCATACTATTCGTAATATTATTATTATTCTTCTTCTGTTTCTTACTAGTATTATTTCTATGTGTCTTAGTTGTCTGATGCTTATTAATATTATTCGTATTATTCCTCCTCCTCCTCCTCTTCCTCCTCTTCCCCATCCTTCTCCTCCTCCTCCTCCTCTTCCTCCTCCTCCTCCTCCTCCTCCTCCTCCTCCTCCTCCCTCCTCCTCCTCCCCCCTCCTCCTCCTCCTCCTCCTCCTCCTCCTCCTCCTCCTTCTCGTCCTCCCCCTCCTCCCTCCCCTCCTCCTCCTCCTGCGCTTCGTCGTCCTTCCTGCTCCTCCTCCTGCGCTTCGTCGTTCTCCCTTTTCCCTGTGAAGTTTGTTCTCCCCCCTCCCCTGCCTCCATTCGATTCCCCCTCAGCTTTCCTGGCCCCCCCCCCCCCCGCCCCCACCCCGCAGCGCGATCAGGTTCAGGCGGCCCTTCTCAGGATCTCGCTTCAGGACACTCCGTGACCGTGGCCGCGCGGTCCGTCCCGTTCGTCTTCCACCACCTCCTCCTCCTCCTCCTCGCTTCCCGAGGCGGGGACGCAGGCCGTGCGAAAACCCACAGGTGACCTCAGTGGGCCTCCGGGGGCCCCGGACAGGTCACCGAGGACCAGCCAGGTCAACGCCACCACATCTGGCCAGTGACCTCCGAAGGGTTGCGGGGGTCTCCTCCAAGCCACGGAGGTCCGGCTGGGTGACGTCACCACAAGTCGCCCGCCGTTTCGTCGCACCGGCCCCTCCTCCCGATGGCGCGGTGCGTTGATAATTGCGTTTCTGCCCCGCTGCTGGTGCGCTCTCCTGGGGCCTGGGGTTCGGTTCGGCCGTGCTTACACTATTTGGGTCCTGCTGCTGTGGTCCAGCTCTCTGTGGCTAAAACACAGCGGGGCTGCCTATGTCAATTATGTGCCCCCCGCTCCCATCCCCCCAGCATCTATCCCACAACATGGGATAAGGATCGCGCGGGTACTCAGTCTCGGAGTTGAAACTGTGCATGCTGCTTTTGGGCCCCCATTTGCAGGAATCCCGTCTCAGGAATTGGAGGCATCGCGGACGGCATCGTCACTCAGGAGTGGGAGGCATCGCGGACGGCATCGTCACTCGGGACCCCTTTCTCTCGCCCATCCCCTCGGCGAGGACCGTCAATAAGCCTCGCCGGTGAGGACCGTCATTAAGCCTCACACCCCTCGCAGCTTCCATCAATGGGGCTGCGGGGGTTCCCGCTCCCACCAATCAATCTTCCGTTTTGCCGTCAATAAGCACCGGAGGGGGTCGAGGACCGGCCCCTCGGCCAACGAAGACGGCCGTAGGGGACTGGGGTGATCCGTGCATCCACCTCAAGGCACACATGTGCCACCACCTTCAATCAGAAGCGTCAATTGCCACCCACCACTCTTATCCTCCTTCTCCTCCTCCTCCTCCTCCTCCTCCTCCTCCTCCTCATCTTCCTCTTCCACCTCCTCCTCCTCCTCCTCCTCCTCCTCCTTCTCGTCCTCCTCCTCCTCCTGATCCTGCTCGTCTCCTCCTTCTCTTCCTCATCCTCCTCCTCATCCTGCTCCTCCTCCTCCTCCTCCTCCCCCTCGTTCTCTCCCTCCTCCTCCTTTTGCAGCCTTCGACCTGCGGACTGTCTTGTCGAAAGAGCGACTGGAGCCTACGTATCCTCCCCGCACTCCCCTCCGCATCCTGTTCCCCTCAACGCGGGAGCTAGATGGGGGATGAGGGGTGGGAGAGAGGGCACGCGCGTAGACGTGGGCAGTCCATTCGCCACAAGGGAGGGGCGCCCCCTGAGGAAAGGGAGATCGACGGAAGGGCAGCACAAGGAGGAGCAACAGGAGGACAAGACAGAAAGGGAGAGAGGGGAGGAGGAGCGAGGCAGGCGAGGAGGAACCCGGGGGAGAAAGCTGACACGACAGAGGAGGTCTGGAGAAAGGAGGGAGAGGGTCGCCAACACCGCCAACGCCCGCTTAAGGAACCCACAAGGGGGGGGGTTCTAAGAGCCTCAGCGACATCGGCGGCCTTGTTGATACTGTTGTTCGCGCTCGCGCTGCCCCTCCGGCAATCCCTGTCCGAATCCCCACCCCACCCTTACGCGGGCCGTCGGATCGGTCGCTCGACAATGAGTGACCCTTACATTTAGGACAAACGAGCCGCAAGCGCATCATCGTTTTCTTTCGGATGTGCCGATGCATTCTAGAGGTGGCGACGGGGGTGTCGGCGATGGCGTTGGCTGCGGCGCTGGCAAGGAGGCCAGGCAGGCCGTGGCCAGGCAGGAAAGGCACGTCTTCGATGTCTTCCTCCTTTTCGCCCACCTCATCTCGGGCAGTGGCGCCCGGGATGCCGAGGCCCAGCGTGCGCTCGATGTCCTCCTCCTCCCCCATTCCTCCTCCTCCTCCTCCTCCTCCTCCTCCTCCTCCTCCTCCTCCTCCTCCTCCTCCTAGTCGGCGTTGAAGCTCAGAGAAGTTGAGCCCCGACGGAGGGCAGATTTTCACTATGACAGCCACACAGGTTGCTCTGCCGGGGCCATGGGAGGAAAAGGAGGCAAAACAGACATAACAATCCTGTGGTTGGCATTTGTTTCTTCTCGCCATTCCGACGGCTCAAGACGGCACAAGAGGCCTCTTCCTCTTCTTCTTCTTCATGTTCATTCTCCCCCACATGTTCCCCGAAAGCTTTCCAAACCGATTCGGGGAACACATGGTCCGATAGTTTGGCAGGCCTCTGGCCACAGCGTTCGGCCACATAGGCGCTTCCGAAAGGGCAGGGGGGCGGCGGTGATTCGCCGTAGGCGTGTTCGATCTGCCGCACCCTGTTGCTTGCAAGAGGGGTGCCTGGCGTGCCAAATCCTATCGTTTTTGGTTTTGGTTCTTTTCCGAAAGAACTCCCCCTGGGGCTCTGGCGCGTCCCGCCGGCCGCCCAGGAAGGACCTCACTCCGGAACAAAAATCCTCCAAGACAGCTCAAGATGGCCTCCAAGATGGCCACGTTGGCCCAAGATGGCCTCCAAGACGCCCAAGATGGCCTCCAACCGCCCAAGATGGCCCCATACGGCCTCATGACGGCCCAAGAGAATCTAAGACGGCCCAAGACGGCCCAAGAGGCCCCCAGAGGCCTCCAAGACGGCCCAAGAGGCCCCCAAGACGTCCTCAAGGAGGGCCCAAAGAAGCCAAAATCATTGATTTTCCTTAGGGTTTTGGAAGATGCATTTGCTTCTTCTCGGCCTTCCAACGGCTCAAGACGGCCCAAGAGGCCCCCAAGATCGCCCCAAGATCGCCCACGAGGCCTCCAAGATGGTCCCATGACGGCCCACGAGGCCCCCAAGACAGCCCCAAGAGGGAGGGCCCCAAGACGGGCCAAGAGGCTTCCAAGACGCCCAAGATGGCCTCCAAGACTGCCCGGAAGCGCCCCGAGAGGGCCCCAAGTCGGTTCAGAGAGGCCCCCAAGACGGCTTCCGACGGCGTCCGACGGGCCAGGAACCCACCAAGATGGCCGAAGTTGGCTCGAAGCTGGCCCAAGACGGCCCAAGAGGCCTCCGAGAGGCCCAAGAACAGCCCAAGAGGCCCTCAAGGTCGCCCAAAGATCGCCCAAGAGGCCTCCAAGATAGCCCCAGAACGGCCCAAGAGGCCCCCAAGACAGCCCCAAGGGGCCCCCAAGACGGCCCAGGAGGCCTTTAAGACGCCCAGGATGGCCTCCAAGACGGCCCTGGAGCATTCCAAGAGGGCCCCAAGTCGGCCCAGAGAGGCCCCCCGAACGGCTCCCGACTGCGTCAGACGGGCCAGGGACCCACCAAGACGGCCGAAAATAGCCCTAAGATGGCCCAGGACTGCCCAAGAGGCCTCCAAGAGGGCCTCCAGCAAGGCCCGAAAAGGCCAAAACCATTGATTTCCAGGATTGTGGCATTTGCTTTTTGTTCGGCCTTCCGACGGCCCGAGACGGCCCAAGTGCCCCCAAAGATCGCCCAAGAGGCCCAAGACGGCCCCAAGAGGCCCCCAAGACGGCCCAAGAGGCCTCCAAGACACTCAAAATGGCCTCCAAGACGGCCCAAGAGCCATTCAAGACGTCCTCCAGGAAGGTCCGAAAGAGTCAAAATGGCCTCCCGACGGCCAAGATGACCTTCAAGGTGCCGACGTGTTCCCCGAAGGCTTTCCAAACCGATTCGGGGAACACATGGTCCGATAGCTTGGCAGGTCTGGCCTCAACGTTCGGCCACATAGGCGCTTCCAAAAAGGCAGGGGGCAGCGGTGGTTTGCCGTCGGCGTCTTCGATCCGCCGCCCCCTGTTGATTCATCACAGGGGTGCCTGGCGTGCTAGATCCTTTCGATTTTGGTTTTGGTTCTTGTTCCAAAAGAACTCCCCCTGGGGCTTCGGCGCGTCCCGCCGGCCACCCGGAAAGATCTTCTAGATTGCCAGGAGGTGGTTGCAACAGGCTGTTCTTGCTCCAGACGGCTCCAAGAGGGCCCAAGATGGCCTCCAAGACGCCTCCAAGACGGCCAAGATGGCCTCCAAGACGGCTCAGATGGCCCCAGGATACCTTCAAGACGGCCCAAGATGGACTAAGAGGCCTCCAAGAGGCCTACAAAACAACCCAAGAGGCCTCGAAGAGGTCCTCCAGGCTCCTCATGGACGGCCCGAAAGGGCCAAAATCATTGATTATCGTAGGCTATTGAAGGATGTTGGCTTTCGGATCCCGACGGCCCAAGACTGCCCAAGAGGCCATCAAGATCGCCCCAAGAGTGCCCACGAAGCCTCCAAGACGGCCTCAGGACGGCCCAAGAGGCCCCCAAGACGGCCCCAAGAAGGCCTCAAGACGGCCAAGAGAGCCCCAAGACGCCCCAGATGGCCTCCAAGACTACCACGATGGCCTCCAAGATGCCTCCAAGACGGCCAGGAAGGCCTCCAAGACGGACAAGATGGCCCCAATATGCACCCAAGACGGCCCCAGATGGCCTGAAGATGGCCTTCGACTGCCCGAAAGGCCCGCCAGAGGCCTCCAAGACGGCCCAAGACACCTCCAAGAAGTTCTCCAGGAAGGCCCGACGTGGATAAAATCATTGATTGTCCAAGGGTGTTTGACGGATTTTGGCTATTGCTCCTTTTCAACACTCCGACGGCCCAAGAAGGCCAAAGCGGCCCCCAACATCGACCCAAGAGCGCCCAAGAGGCAGGCCTCCAAGATGGCCCCATGACAGCCCAAGAGGCCCCAAAGAGGGCCCCAATAAGGCCCCAAGACGGCCCAAGAGGTCCCCAAGACGCCCAAGATGGCCTCCAAAGCGGCCAAGATGGCCTCGAAGATGCCTCCAATACGCCCAAGATGGCCGTCAAGACGGCTAAGGTGGCCCGAAGATGCACCCAAGATGGCCCAAGCTGATCCCAAGATGGTCCCAAGATGGCCCAAGAAGGCCCTATAGGCCCGCAAGAGGCCTCCAAGACGGCCCAAGAGCCCTCCAAGACGTCCTCCACGAAGGCCCGAAAGGGCCAAAATAAATGATTTTCTTCTTATGGTGTTTGAAGGATTTGGGCATTTTATTTTCTTCTTTTCAGCTCTCGGACGGCCCAAGACGGCCCAAGAGTCCCCAAACATCGACCCAACAGCGCCCAAGAAGCCTTCAAGATGCCCCCATGACAGCCCAAGAGGCCCCAAAGAGGGCCCCAAGAAGGCCCCAAGACGGCCCAAGAGGTCCCCAAGACGCCCAAAATGGCCTCCAAGACGGCCAAGATGGCCTCGAAGATGCCTCC
The DNA here is from genome assembly GCA_963575745.1 of Prorocentrum cordatum. Taxonomy (NCBI): domain Eukaryota; class Dinophyceae; order Prorocentrales; family Prorocentraceae; genus Prorocentrum; species Prorocentrum cordatum. Next base: position 136,127 of record CAUYUJ010014581.1, on the reverse strand, counting down.
AAGACGGCCGAGAAGGCCTCCAAGGCAGCGAAGATGGCCCCAAGATGCACCCAAGACGGCACAAGATGGCCTGAAGATGGCCTTCGACTGCCCAAAAGACCCGCCAGAGGCCTCCAAGAAGGCCCAAGACCCCTCCAAGACATCCTCCAGGAGGCCCGAACGCCCGGAAACTACCTGTTCTGATAGCTCGCCCGACTCGGTGTTCCCCGAAGGTTTTCGAAACCCACTCGGGGAACGCGTGACCCGATAGCTTGGCCAAGCTCAAACCCAACTTTCGGCCACGCAGGCGCATCCGAAAAGGGAGGGGGCGGCGGTGATTCGCCATAAGCGTCTTCGATACCGCCGGCGTTTCAATATGCGCTGATGATTCCTATCCGCCCCCGCATGATGTTCCCGGATGCGCCAAGGCAGCGCCGAGACACACCGACGCGACTCTGATATATCCCATTCTGATAGAGAGAGGGCTGGCGGCAGGGGGCGGAGCCCTTACGGATAAACCTGAAGCTGGAAAACTGGCAACATAACAGCTCCACAGATGTAGAGCAGGTCGTTTGCACAATGTGGATATCGCTTTTGCGCCGCGCACATTCGCTTTGAAAATTCGCAAGAAAAAGTTTCACGGACTGAGGGCGGGTCGTTTCCATAATGTGGCTCTCGCCTCAGCGCTGCGCACATTCGTTTTAAACATTCGCAAGAGTGCGCCGCGCACATTCGTTCAAAAGTTGTTGTAAGAGCTTTACGGATTTAGGGCAAGTCGGTTTCAAAATGTGGCTCTCGCTTTTGCGCCGCACACATTCGTTTTGAAACTTGGCACAAGTTTCACGGACTAAGGGCGGGTCGTTTCCATACTGTGGCTTTCGCCTAAGCGCCGCGCGCATTAGTTTTAAACATTCGCAAAGCTTCACGGGTCGAAGGCGGTTCCTTTTCAAAATGTCGCTCTCGCATCAGCGCCATGCACACTCGTCTTTAAACTTTGCCGGGGCTTCACTGGCTCTCATGGTTAACGTACCAGGAACGGTGTCTTTGGAACCATTCAGGGTTGTCAGGGCTTAGTAATTACGTTGACTCGCGGTGCTGGAGACCCAGGGATGCTGTCATGGCGCGAACCAAGACCGTCAGGACGCAACAGTCAGGTTGACTCTTGGCGCTGGAGTCATAAGAACTATATTTTGGGACGCTTCAGGGTCTTCAAACGGTAGTCTCCCAACGAGGCACGTCCTTGTAAGGGTCCATGACGGGGGAGCTTGGAGGGAGGGTGCATTCCTACATCGTTGATGAGTCATGGGTTTGCACTGGTCCTCGTCCTCCTCCACCTCCACCTCCTCGTCCTCCTCCTCATCATAAGCAGCATCAGCATCATCAGCAGCATCATCAGCAGCATCATCAGCATCAACATCATCATGAGCATAAGCATCAGCATCATCATTAGTTGTTTGTCCTAAACGGTTGGACCCCGCCCTCCCCAGTCGGCTTGGGTTTCCTCTTTCTCCCTGCCCTTGCCTCTGCTTGCTCCTCTCTCTCCCTCTCTCCCGCTCAAGCCTTCGGGGCTCAAAGCCCTGGAGCCGACCTCAGGAGGTCTGGGCGCCCCTCGGGCGCCCGGAAGCGCGCGTGCGATGGCCGCCTGGCGCCTGGCGCCGGCGGGCCCCACACGCGGGCTGGTCGCGCTGGCTGCCGGCGCGACCGCCTACGACTGGCGCGGGCCACTCAGCGCCGCTGCGGCCCGTGCCGGATGGGCCAGCCCAGCCGGGGCCCGCGAGGCCCCGCCCGGGCGCACCGTGCCGTACTACGATGACTCCGAGTACGGCGTGGAGACCGACGAGCTCGAGGAGGGAGGCGAGGCTGCAGGCAGCACCCAGGCGCCGCCCGACAGCGGGCCGCCGGGCGCGCCTCCCCCGCCGCCCACCCACGCCGCCGGAGGAGTCGACAACAGCAGCAACGCCACCGGCGGCCTCCGTGACGGGGAGTCATGGATAGGCGGCTGGGGCGTTTGGGCGCTGGGATGGAGGCCTCTGGGTGAAGGCACCTGGGCCTGGCGCCTGAGCGGCATGGGCGGGGGCGCGCACGAGAAGCTGGACAGCCTCGGGAGCGCCTTCTCGACCCACGCCGAGACGGGCTGGCTGACCAAGGACGGCGGCTGGTTCTTCTACGCCCTCGAGAAGCTGGGCTCGACGGTCTTCGGGGCCGCCTGGCCCGTCGCGGCGTGGACGTTCATCTTCCTGGCTTTCCTCGCGATGCTCGCTTTCCTCGCCCACATTTGTCGGGCGCTGTTGGCCCCGTGCGCCGCCGCCCTCTGGCTGATCGGTCTTCTGGCGCGGTGCTTCAAGTGCCGCCGGCGAGAGCCTGGCGATGCAGCTGCCGAAAGGTACCTGCCGCCGGCTCCGCCCGCCCTTACCCAGATCCACTGGATGGGGCCAGAGACCCGACCTGCTACGACCACCGAATACCACGGCAAGAAGGTAAAGGGTCGTGGGGCAGGGAGGAGGCCCAACGACGTGTTGGTCAAGATTGACGACCATGTCGCCCGCGTGAGGATCGACCTTGCGGAGCCCAAGCGGATCGACCAGACGGGCCTCTGGGTGGATTACCTGAGCGTGAAGGGGGCCAGTTCACGTGCACTCCGCCAGAAGCTGGAGATGCTCGAGGGCCGCTCGATCCACCTGTGCCGCAACATGACCTGTCGGGATCGGCCTGGGGAAATCCACTGCAAAGAATACGCCGCGCTGGACTCCGAGGCGATCGTGGACACCGGCCCCCATGCCAAGTTCACCTCTTGCCGCGACATCTCCCTACTCTGGCGAGCCTTCACCGATCTTGGGCGCGGCACATGGCGGATATTTGTGTTCGCGTGTTGCATCTTGCCCTGCGGTTGCTCTTTCTGCTGCCGGCGACGCCGCCGTCGCAAGACAGGCGCTGCGGAGCCAGGCGTTGCAGGAAGTGTCGCAGAAGTCCTCGATCAGGAATCTGAGTCAGAGGTGGAGGCCGAGGACAAGCCATGTGAGGCAGTTCGGGCGGGTATTGTACTTCGTGGAGGCGCCCGCCCCTTGGCCCCGGACGGCTGCCGTGATGCCGCAGAGGCCGAGCCAACCACCTTGCTCATGGAAGACGGACAAGCCTCGGATCTCCCGCCACCCAGCGACGGGACAAATTCCTTCGCCCATCTTTGTGCTCATCATTCGCAAATTTACCGGGCCTCTCGGTATCGTGACAAGTGCTCCCAGGTGACCTGCTACCGCCAGGCGGTCGGCAACGCTGAGGGCGTACCACTTTGTCTTCTTCATCTGGGCGGAGAGGCGGGCAGAGCGGCGCAGGCCACTGCCACCACCCCGAACCGCGGGCTTTTCTCAGGCTTGAGGCGTCGGGCGGTCCGCAGCCGCAGCCCCCGGGCGCGCGAGCCAAGAGCCCCTGCAGCAGCAGCCCCTCCGGCAGACGGAGTTCGAGGACTTGAGTGGCCGTGGGCAAGCAGCACCGGGCCCGCCCTCCCACGACTCGCCGTCTACACCACGGGGCCCGCCTGCCAGCGTTCGGTTTGAGGCATCACTTTCGCCGAGGGCGCCCCTGCCGCGGAGCGCCAGCCCCGCCCCGAGCGAGGAGGTCGACCAGAGCGACCACCTGGCGCTACGAGTTCGGGCGCAGTGGGCAGCCGGCCCGCAGTGGAACGTGTTCTTGGGCAAGTCAAGACCCGGGGAAGGACCGCTGGGGGGCGGCAGCATGACCGTGGTAGACGTCGAGGAGCCGCGCAGTAAGGACAGCTCCCCGGGAGGCCTCGAGCAGATCTGCTTCACCCTCGAGACTGCGGGGATCGAGCACGCCCCCACCACCAGCGACCAGGGCAAACTCCCCACTGGCTACCTCGAGGAGCTCTTGCACCACCCGCCGCTCGGAGCGGAGGAGCTGGGGATCAGCGTGCACGGCATCGTCGCGAGCAAGTTCGCGCGGGAAAAGCTGCACCCCTGGAACGGAGTCCCCGTGGGCGGAAAGGCCAAGAGGATCAGCCGCCCCCAGTGGGCCCAAACCCGAGCTCGAGGCGACCTACTTGTGTGCCAGCATCCAGCCGGCGCCTCAGGCGACGCCAGTGCCGTACCGCAGCCCATCTCCGACGGGATGGACGCGCAACGCAAGAAGCACTGGGCGAGGCTCGACCGCAGCAGCTCCCCCAAGCCACCCTTTGGCTTTGGGCGGGGCCTGGACGAGGAACGCGATCGGGCCCCCTCCGCCCCGCGCCGCTCCTCTCGTAGCCCGGGAAAGGCCCCCGAAGAAGAGAACACCGGGGAGGCCATGCTGGGGTTGTATCTCGCAGCTCATGAAGGAGGGCCAGACGACGCCTCCGCGCTGCAGAGCGTTGCGGCCGGGTACGACGAGGACATCACCGTCGTCCTGGAGCATCTTATCAAGTACACTCAGCGCCTCATGCGCAACAGCGGAGCCGATGAGCAAGCCAAGTATCAGACACATGTTAACCGATGGGAAAGAATGCTGGAGCGCGTTCGGGCCGAGAGGGACGAGAGCGCGAGCCCGCCGCTTGCCAGCGGCCTCCTGAAGCTCGACGCCGAGCGCCGCCCCGACACCAGCCAGGAGCCCAGCCAGCCCGTGGCCCCCCCTGGGCTAGACCCAGCAGCGAGTGCCCCGCCCCTACTGCCGCCGGCCACCCCGCCTGGCGTGCGAGTACCGGGAGCCTCGCGCCTTACCCCTCCGGGCCTGATGCCCGCCCTTGTCCCGAACCTCGGGCAGATGTTCACCAACCGAAGTGCCTACGGGCAGGGGGGACTGGTCAAGCCCCCAGGGCAGCCCGATCGGAGGTACGCTGCAGGAGCTGGAGAGAGCGACCCCTCGGCCGCCATCACCACCTACGCGCAGGTTCTCCAGAATGGCCAAGAGCAGCAACACTTGGACAACATGCGGTTGCTGCAGGCGGCGGACAGCCTACGCAGGTCTGGCGAGGAGGAGAAAGTGGCACAGCGGGAAACCCTCGGCGCCATCGGGCGAGCCGAAGAGCTGGACGTATACCTGGCCCGAGGCTGCGACACCCTTGACGTGGAGGTCTGCGGCGCGCTGACCGGGCGGGAGCTGTCTCACGGTCTCAAGCGCGCCTGCGAGCATGCCAAGCACGTGATGCAGGCGGCGAACTGGCCCACCACGGTGACGAACAGGATGGCATACGGCATCGCCGCCTTTTGCTGGGGAGGTCGGGACCACAAAGACCTGGCCGAGTGGTCGGTTTCCGTGGCGGACTTCCCCCACTGCAAGGCGGAGGTGTTCGACGCTTACACCATGCCCACTTCGTGCAAGCTCGAGCCGCGCCCTCGGCGCCCGGTCGTCTTCTCCCAGTGGGTGAGGCAGGCCGAGAACGCCATCACCGTCTTCGGGCTGGTCTACGGGCGCATGCACGAACCGGAGAGGCGCCGGGCCTTGGAGACCCTGCGTCTTGCTTACGAAGAGGACGACGTGGCCTTCCCTGCGGACTACGTGCACAGCCTCTGGGAGGAGCTCGTCGCGACCTGGTGCGAACAGCTTCGGGAGAAGCGGAGGGAGGTATGTCGCATCCTGGGCCTCACCAATCCGCGCAGGGAGGACATCCAGACCGTCGCCCTCGCCCCAACGGGGCCGACAGGGAGCGCTTGGTTAACATTCCCGAATGTGTGCGACCTCGATGCGCCGGACGGCTACTACCAGGTGGTGCGTGTCCCTCGCCAGGCCCGGCGGCTCCAGAGGTTTCTGCATCAGAACCTGCACGCTGGACCACCGAAGACCCCCACGGCCGGGAAATCCGACGAGCACGTCTCAGCCGACCAGGAGGTACCCACGGGGTCTGGACTGGGCACTGGGAAGGCAGGGGCCGCCGTCAAGAAGGCTGCGGCCAAGAAGCGGCCGGCCGCTCGGGCCTACCCAGCGGGAAAGGCGCTGACCTCCAGCGAGATCGGACGCTCCGTCAAGCACGCCCCCCGCGACAAGAATGGGAAGGTCATCTGCTGGGATGCTTGTACTTGGGCTGGCTGCCCCAAGGCTGCGGGAACCTGCGCCCACTCCCATGAGGCCACCAAAGGGCTCGGCAGCCTCGACTGGACGGCGCAGGCGCAGCTCATCAGGCGCGGCGGCCTAAGGTCTGGGGCGAAGGTCGACCCCACCTCGGTCGACGGGCGGGTGGCCCAGCTCCGAGCCCAGGCCAAGGCCGAGGCGGACAGCAAGAGGGCTGGCGGGAGCGCCGGGGAGGCGCCTGGGGCAGCCTCAGGAGGCAGCCGGGCGGGAGGCCCGCCGGCTGCCTGGGCCCCCCCCGCCGCCTTCGACGACGTCCAGACAACTGCCCTCGAGGAGGAGCTCAGACAGGTGGTGCAGGGCCCTGAGGAAGATTGGCTGCTAGACGCCCATGCCCAGGAGCCAGCGGTTGAGGGCGCCGGCGAGACGATGCACCCAGCCGCCATCGCGAGGCGGGACATCATCGAGGGGATCCTAGAGGACGGGACCCTCGCGGCCTTGGGGGGCATCAGCGACTACTTGCACTCCCACGTCCTGGCCAGGCTCACGCACGCACGCTTCGAGGACAGCTCACTGAGCCTGGAGGAGATCCCGTTGGAGGCAACCCGTGACGGGGGGCCAACCCTCGCCGAGGAAGCAGGACGAGCCCTCGACAAGATCGGGTCAAAGGCCGGGCGGAGCAGCACGCAGGACCTCAGCATCGGCAGTGCCACCTGGGACGAAGAGGCCGGGGTGGGGCGTGGGGAGCTCACAGTGCAGGACCAGGAGCGGGACTACCTCGACTTCCAGAACGAGCTCCACCCCGACGAAGAGATGCGCACCCGACTCGGCCTCAAGGGGGAGGACGCAGAGCTCAGGCAGCGCCTGGTCCTCCACATCGCGGCGGCGCTGCTGTGGGGGGACAAGGAGCCCGATGCGCCGGCCGTGAAGGCCTTGGCTGCTCAGCTCCGTCGAGAGCTCTGGGACGGCGCTACCGCCGCCTCCGCCGCGCTGGGAGACGCACCACCTTTCGTCTCCCCACGCGAAGCCGAGCTCCGGATGCACTGCCACGACGTCCAGCACCCCCACCACGACAAGGACTTCAGGTGCATCGCGGTCTTCCCGCTGAGAGCCCTCAACAAGACCACCGTCAGGGTCTGGAGGATCAACCACTGGAACCAGCTCGAGATAGACTCTGTCCTGCCGACGCAGACCAGCGAGAAAGAGGTCCACGTCATGATCCACCGCGGCCACATGAGAGTCATCCGGCCGCCGACCGCCACCAGCCAGGGAGCCAACCCGCGGGGCCGGGCCTTTGGAGAGATCCTCAAGACCTGGACGCTCGCCGGGAAGCCCGTCAGGGAGCTACTCACGGTGGGCTGGGAGCTGTTCCTAGAGGCAGAAGAGGTTGCGGGACCCGTGATACCCAGCCGGCCACCCTCCTGCATGCACTGCAAGCGCGCTCCCGACACGCGAGGGCGCAGTCGGGAAGCAGGAGCCCGAGGAAGAGGACTTCTCCAGCCTCGCGCCCCCCTTGCGCAGGCCGGCCTTCGCCTGGGGCATTCGCGCCCGCGAGATCTTCGCGGGCACCGAGAACTGGACGAAGGCCATGCGAGACGCTGGACTCCAGACAGCCCCGTCCGTCGAGCACTTCAAGGACCCCCTGGCCCAGGCCGGGCCACAGGACGAGCACAATATCCTCGACCCACAAGTGCGAGAACGGCTCCTTCTCAACGCAAGAGCCGCACCAGGGCCCGATGAAGCAAACATTTACCAATTAGCTCCACCGTGCACGACCCACTCGGCCTGGTGCCTCAGGAACGGTGGGACTCGCACTTTCGAGCACCCAGCGACGGCGACGGGACCCTCCAGGCGGAGATCGAGAGCAACATCATGACAGACTTCGCCGCCGACCTTTGCGAGCGCCTCGACGCCAAGGATCGGGAGTGGATGCTCGAGAACACGGCCAGCGCGACGGGCGCTACCCGAAGATCTGGGACCGGGCCAGGATTAAGCAGCTGCAGAAGCGCACAGGGGCCATAATCATATCCGTCGCAATGTGCGAATGGGGTCTCGGGCCCCCGGAGGAACCCGCGAAGCGACGCCGCAAGCGCACGTCTTGGATGGTCTCAAAAGGTCTCAATCCCTGGGCGCTCTCTTTGGCGAGGCGCTGCACCAACCAGCACGAGCATGTCGCCCTCGAGGGGCCTCTCCCCTACGACCTGACCCAGGCCCAGATCGACCACTACAACACCTCGGAGCTCACCCTCAGCTCTTCCGAGCAGAAGGACATCCTGAGCTTGACCAATCGGCTGGCCCTAGCGGGCGTGCATGCCCAAGGTCTCGCCGTGGACGCCAAGGCTCTGGAGGCCCCGCAGCTCGGGCCCGAGCTGCTGCGCCCTCTGAACGACCTCGTTGGCAAGCTGGGGCCCGCGAACATCCATTGGAGCCGCGTTGAGCCACGCACCGGGAAGGCCTTCGGGGACCTCCCAGAGGGCGCAGTGGCTCTCTACTACGGGCACGACCAAGGCCAACAACTTCGTGGCCAAGATCTCGCACCGATCCCCCCCGCACCTGCGGGGGGGAGGACGGGTCCCCAGCGGGGTCCCCTCATTGCCCCTCATTGGCAAAGGACCTCCGAGAGGAATTGAGCGCCCTCGGTTTCCAGGTCGGTCAGCGCGGTCTTCGACGCGCGCGCTACGCCGGCCAGTGCCCGACGAAGCTGCGCGCTGCCTGGACAGAAGTCATCAGGGCCGCGGGGGCGGGAACCCCCCCCGCGAAGCTCCTGAAGAAGCTCGAGCCCGTCGTCGCGACGCGGGCTGGGGACAGGATGGCGGCGGAGGCCGGTGACAGTGGTCACCTGGCGGACCCCCCCCCTCTTTTTCGCCTCCAGGCCGTGCCAGCCATGGAGAAAGAGGCGGAGGAGGAACAACCAGCAGGGCTCAAAGGATGGCAGTGCGCGAACAGGGGCAAGAGGAGAGGGGGGTGGAAGCGCAACAAAGCGAGGAAGAGAGACCCCGACCGAGGAGCATCCCCACCAGGCCCTGGAGGAGACGGTGGAGGCGACGAACCTGGGGGAGACGAAGGAGAAGAAGAGGAGGAAGAGGAGGAGAAAGAGCCACCCAGTAGGATCAAAAAGTCCAGGCAAGCCGAGCAGCAGGCGGACGAGCCAGTCAAAGTGCCCTCCCGCAGCGAGGGGACCGGTGGGTGCAGATCCCCGGAGCCCCCATGTACACCCACGAGCTCCAGGGCGTCCTCCAGACCTGCAGGTGGCTGCGCGACGACGCCCCCAGCCCCGAGGAGCTCCGCTTGTTCGTTTACACCGATGAGGGGGGCGCCGCGGGAGCAGAAGGACCCCCGCTGGAAGACGAAGATCAAATCGAACCTGGGGAGCGCCTCGTCCTTTGGATCGGGCGCAAGGAGATCGAGAACTGGGCGAGCTGGGCGCCGCGCTGGGTCAAGAGATCTGGGGGCGAGGAGCGCGAGGAGGCGCCGTGGCGCCAGGACGATGCTGCCCCTGCCTCCCACCGCAGCGTCACGCTGAGGATCGCAGACGGAGCCAGCTCCCAGGGCTTCGGCAGCCCAGAGCTCGCCGTCGCCTGGAACAGGCGGGCTCCTCCGCCCCCCCATGGGGGGAAGCGTTTCCAGCTAGCCGCCGCTCAGGCCGTCCAGAAGCAGAGCCGTGAGGCCCCCGCCTCATGATCCAGCAGCGGCGGCAGCTCAGCAGACAGCATGAAGCTGGAGAGCATAAGGAGGAAGCTCGAGGCCGCAAAAGCAGCCGAGGTGGGCGTCCTGGAGGAGGAGGAGAAGCGCATCAGTGAGCTGCAGATACAGCTGGCAGAGGCGAAGGAGCGCCGGCGAGCTCGTCGAGCGAGGGATGCCGGCGAGCGTGATGAGGGGCAGACGCCAGCCAGGCATCCCCGCCGTGCCAGCTCCGAACCTCCCAGCGGACAGAACGTGGCCACCCCGCTCGACCCAGCCTGGGAGGACGAGACCCCCCTGCAATCGGCCATCCTGGATGGGGAAAACAAGTGCCACGAGGCGGAGTGCATCCTGAACCACCTGCCCAGGGTCCCGGCCAACGATCCCACGGGGCCAGAGCGGAGGAGGAAGGCCCGCGAGCTCCTGATCGAGGGCATCCGCTCCATGTTTGAGGACCTGCCGCGGAGCTGGACTGGCACCCCCTACGAAGAGCAGGGAGAGATCGCGGGCGAGCGCGTCGACATCCTTGAGAAGCTGACCCGCAAGATGGTGAGAGCGGGAGTGCTGCACGACACCCCTGCGAAGACGCGCCAGAGAATCGCGCACGAGAAGGCAGAGGAGGACCCCCCGAGCGACGACGCGGCCCTCGCCGAGAGCTCGGAGAGCGAAGAAGTGGAGGAGCCGTACGCGGGGGCGCGGATCAGGACCAGCCCCACCCATCCCAGAGGACTCAGACCCCCTGAGCCTCTGGCAGGGGCGCGCAGACACTGCCGAGCGGGGGAAGGAGAAACCTTTCCAGAGCTCTCCTGGCGCGAGCGGCAGCGGGGGCCCAGCCCCGGCGGCCGACCCAGGGCCCCCGCCCGACGCGCCGCCACCACCAGAGGCTCTCGAAGCCCCCCCCAACCCGACCAATCCCCCGCAGAGCAGACCCGCCAAAGCGATCCCCCAGAAGGCAGCACCCATGAGGCGGAGTCGCTCAGCGGAGACAGTCGTGGCACCAGCCAGGCGGGCCGCGGGCAGGTCGGCGACCTCCAGCGGAGCCCCACCCACTGGGAGGGCAGACGCCGGCAGCACGGAAACACCTGAGGGGGCGCCCACGCCTAGGCCCAGGCCAAGATCGCTGGGCGCCCAATTGCGAGCCACCTCCAAAGGGCGCCCCCCGCAGCCCAAGCCCCGCCAGGATGAGCCTGCGGGGCCGCCCGTGCCTCAGCCCCACACAGCCCAGCCGTTGCTAAGGCCGAGAGGATGGCGTCCGCTCCTCCCCGGCCAGATTTGCCGGCCGCCAGGCATGCCGCCCATGATGCCACCACCATGGCCAGCCCCCCCGCGCGGAAGGGGCCGCTGCGGGGGCCCCCCGCTGGAGGAGACACCGGCAGCCGCCGGCAGAGGGAAGGGACAAGAGGAGGCGCGAGCCTATGTCAAGCGGCGCGCCGACCACCCAGACTTCCAGCCCGAGAGGGTCCCAGAGGTGGTGCGACGAGGTAACTCTCTCCTCCGCCTCGCCGGCAGCGTGGAGAGGGCCGCCGAGCTGCTGAAGCACGCGCGAGAGGAGATCCACGGCAACCCGCTGGGCGGCGTGCTCGAGGAGGACGCGCAGAAGTCCTTGGACCCACACCACGCCGCCTACCTCCGAGCGATGGCCACCAGAGGAGTCCCCGTGCGTCGCACGGAGGAGCGGGTACGCACGCAGGCCAAGTCGCACTCCTCAGCGGTGGACCACGCCCTGGAGATGTTCGAGAAGGCCTGGAAGGACAGTCGCTACGGCGTGGTCCTATGGGCCTCAGACGAGGTCGAAGATGTGCTCGCCGCCTCGGCCCTGGTCGAGTCGCCCAGCGGGAGGGCCCCCAAGATGCTGCCGGACCGGACCACCTCGAAGGAGGGCCGGCCGATCCACGACACGCGCGCGGCCAACGCCTTCTCCCCGAAGGAACAGCACCCACCCGCCAAGCAGCCCCTCCACAGATCCACAGAGGGCTTGCTCGACTCAGCCTCTGGTGGGAAGCAAGGCACCCAGGCGTTCAACAGGTGGTTGCGAAGAGGGACGTGGCCAGGGCCTTCAAGTGGCACCACCTGGAGCCGGCAGCAGTGCCCGAGTTCGGGTCGACGCTCCCAGGCAAAGAGGTCGGGGTGCCAGGGCGAGTGGTCCTCATCCATGGCGTGCTGGTCTTCGGCTGGGCCGGCTACCCCAGGCGAGTGCATGGCGTTCGCCTGGGCAGCCAAGAACGAGCATGAGAGGAGGAAGCCGCCGGCGCCCAAGATCAACGACACCGTCAAGTATGCTTCCAAGTGGTTGATGGACGACGGTGTCGTCCTCGAACCACTGGTGGGCCTCAGGCCCTGGCTCTCGGCCGAGGAGCTCGACGGGGCCATGAAGCGGGTCTGGGGCCCGGACGCGGTCAACGAGGAAAAGCTGGACGTCGAGGGGGAGTTCGCCGCCGAGCAGCTGATCTGGGGCCCCCACATGAACTTCAACACGAAGGTGGTCAGGCTCCCAGAGCCTAAGTGCATCAAGGCCCAGTACCTGCTCGCCCTCCCAGAGCTCAGAGGATCACGGCGGGTACCGTCAAAGGTCGCCCAAGAGCTGCGAGGCTGTGCTCAGTTCTGGGCATCAGCGCAGCCTGCCCTCCGCCCTGAACTACCAGCCCTGGGCCAGCTCTTGAGCAGCGGGACGAGCTGGGCAGAGCCAAAAGGCACCCCCGAAGAGGTTGAGCTCGCCTGGGAAGAGTGGGACGCCTCCGTGAGCTTCCTGAGGATGCTCTTCGACGTCCCCGAGGCTTGGAGCACGACCTTCCAAGCGAGTTTCACGCAGGCGCTCTCCGTACGTGAGCGCCTCGCATTGCCGGGAACAGCACGCGCTACGAGGTGGACCGGCGGCGACGCCACCACCTCGTCGATCGGCGCCATCGACTGGGGACGTGCAACTGCAGAAGGAGCCCCACCCACGCCGGAGTACATGGCCGCGGACGCCAAGCCCCTGCTCGAGGCCTTGAGCCAGGCGGTCGGGGGGGAGAGCAGCGAGGAGGATTGGATCATCGCAGTGGTCGAGCTGTTGGCCGTGGTCGCGCTGGCCACGAAGCAGGGCCCGAAGTGGGAGGGTGAGCTGGTCTTCTACGTCACAGACAATCAGAACGTAAAAGCGTGGCTCACTAAGAGGAGCCCCAAGAACACCCTAGCACGCCACCTGATTCGCCTAGTAGAGAGGATCGAAGCCATGCACGGATGCCGCATCACCTCCTTCTTTGTTCGGACCTACCACAACGAGGTGGCCGACTGGCTCACCCGCGAGGAGGTCAAGAAGGTTGGGAGCGCCTCGAGCCCCCTGCAGCTTGGGGCCAGATCCTGGAGGACGCCAAGGAACGCCTCCTCCGTCCCCCAGGGGGGACGGGCCCAGTGGCCGAAGCCGCCCTGCGACACCGAGCGCTCCAGAAGGGGCATGGGCCGCCAAGACCCCTCCCGCTCCACGGGAAGATGGGCAGAGAGGTGGGGGGCCTCCTCAACCCCTACGTGAAGGCCCTCAAACGCCTTGGTGGGTCAGAACCCGGGGAGAACCAGAAGGCAGACTGGCTCATGGCGTCGCTGTCCATGGACCCCAGGGCCGAGAGATGGAGGCGTTCCTCGTCGCAGCGACCAGCGAGAACCCCGAAGTGGTGATCGTGGACGCCCCGAATGGCGTGGACACGGCCAGGCTCGAGAAGGCGCTCAAGCAGCTGGGCTACGTGGTCGTGAAGTTCGAGGTAATCTGCACGCGCCACGGGGATACCACTGCGCCACTACGCGGGCCAGGCAGGTGCTCACAGGCGGACGTCGGAAGACGGGGGCAGGCCTGGCGAGCATTAACATGCCGCCGGCCTGCTCGCGGGCTGCCGGCATCAAGCCACTTTTGGATCGGGGGAGGGACCAGCTTTGGCTCGACCAGCAAGGCGAGGTGTCGCGGGACCCCCGCATCCAGTCCACCAGCGACCCCCTCCTCCTCCAGCCGGTCGGCCACCTCAAGAAGGACGGGGTGAAGCACCTGATCTACGGCGAAGAGGGGCCCGTGGGCACCATCCGCTGGCCCGGGACAGGACCCCAAGGACCAGGCGCCACGCTCCTCCGGGTCACCGGGGGAGGCAAAAGTACGGTCCGAGCCTTGACACCCCAAGAGGTTTGGAGGGTGCAGGGGGGGACCGACGATGAGTGGGCCAGCCTGCAGGCCCAGGGCTCCACGGAGGATGAGCCCCTGAAGGGCGCAGCCAGAGCCCTCCCACCGAGGGCCGCAGAGGCAGTGCTGGGCGCGGTGGCGGAGGCTCTCAGCAGCGCCAGCACGCAGCGCGCTGGAGTATGCCATGACCCCGAGGAGCAAGCCGCGTGGGAGGCCACCAAGCGCTGGTTTCGTGCCTGGGCGCAAGCGCCGGATCGACCCACGCTCGCGCTGGCAGCGGAGGGCGAGGCAAGAGCAGGCGGCGCACTCACCGACGACCGACGAGATGCACAAGAATCGCCGGCGTGCCCAGGCCATCCGCTTCCGGGAGATCGACGAGGACGCGATCATCGGGCCTCGCGATGCCCCAGCCGCAGAGGCGGTCAAGCTGGACAAGCGAGTGACCCGCTCGAAGAGCCCACGCAAGAAGAGCCCCCGACGAGCCAAGGAGATGCCAGCGGCCAACCTGGTGAAGCCGCAGGCGCTGGGCATCGCGAGGAAGAGCAACAACCCCGGGAAAGAGCTCGCCCCCGCCGGCCGTGCTGAGCCAGGCCCAGGGCTTCTCTGTCGCAACTTTTTTGAGGAATAAATTTTTGATGTTACATAACAAAGCAAAACTGAGGAATTGAAACAAAACTGCGTCAGTGATGTTTAACACGACGGATCAACCAAATCTGCGACATCGCACGTTGTTTAATGAAAATCAAACAAAATTGCGACATGTGACTGTCATCTCAAACATACGCATGTACCCTGTGGATAAGCATGTATATATATATGTGATATATATATATACATATATATATATATATTGTGTATATATATCGTATATAAATTATATATACATCATATACGTATAATTATAGTTATGTCATATATATAATTGTTTATATCATATATGTACATGATATATATATCATATTTATGCAATTGTATATATGTATATATATGATATATATATGACATATATATATATATATGACATATATATAAATATGTGTCATACACATATCATATATATATATGTATTATACATATAATTATATATATATCATATATATATCATATATATATATGTATGCCATATAATTATATATATGATATATATATATATATATATGTATATATATTATATACCTATATCATATATATATGTGTATTCATGTATAATTATATATATGATCTATATAATTTTTACATAAATATAATGTATATATATATATAAATGTGTATATATCTGATAACATCGGCATGAACAGGTACCACGCGGTGCGTTGTGTGCGCCGCATATGATGTCCCATCGACGACCGACTTCAGGTTTGGAACAGCCCCATCGGGCCATGGGCCGGCCCCGTGCGGGGCCATGGCCGACGCCAGCGAGACGGAGGACGCCAGCGAGACGAATGACACGCCGTCCACATCGATCGCTGCCACTGCCAAGGCGAGCGATGGATCAGGAGAGCAGGAAGACGAGGAGGAGGAGGATAGGAGGAGGAGGTGGCGGAGGCAGCGAAGGAGGAGGAGGAGCAGGGGCAGCAGCAACAGCAGACCTACTCCGCCCCCCGCCCCCACGCATCGGAAGGCGATCATTCCGCATTTCAAGAGCGCCGCTGACTTCTTCCTTTGCCCGCACCAGCGGCGGAGATCGAAGCCGCACCCCGAGATTCTCAATGAGGACACGGGGGATTCGGGCGATTGCAGAGGACGGCGACGGCAGGGAAGGGAGGATCGAGAACAGGGGAGAGAGAGAGAGAGAGAGAGAGAGAGAGAGAGAGAGAGAGAGAGAGAGCGAGAGAGAGGGGGGAGAAAGCGTTAGCACCCAATGAATCCTCACCTTGGCAGGTATTATCCTCGTGCGACCCCTCATTGTCATCCTCGTCCGAGCCTTCGCCCTTCTCTCCTTTTGCTCCTCCTCCACTCGTATTTCCCCTGTCCTCTTCAGTTCCTCCAATGTTTAATTTTCTCCTTGCGCTTGCGTGGGTGGCTGGGAGAACGCCAAGATTATCAAAAGCTTGATGGGCTCTGTCGAAGACATGCGCCTCGCGAAGAAGGTAGCGCTGGAGGTGGTGCATCTAGTGCATGACATGAAGGGCTTCAACATGTCAAACGCGGTGGGACGGGGGCGCAGCTCGGGGGGTGGAGGAGGCCGATGATGAGGATGGGGAGGATGATGAGGATGAGGGCGATGGGGTATGATGAGGAGGATATATCGAGGAGGAGAGGGGGGATGGGTGTAAAAGGAACGGTGGATGGAGAGGACGAGGGGGAGAAAGAAAACGAGGAGGACGCAGGGGGGAAGGGGAGTGAAGGCAAAGCAGAAGTGGGCTGCCATCTACGGCAAGAGGCTGAGGACGGCGATCGTCCACGTTCGCGACGCAGGATTTTGACATGAGAAAGGAGGGTGAAGAGGAGGAGGAGAGGATGAGGAGGAGGAAGAGGAGGAGAAGGAAGAGGAGGAGGACGAAGAGGAGGAGGAGAAGGAGGAGGAGGAGGAGGAAGAGGAGGACGAGGAGGAGGAAGGGAAGGGGGAGGAGGAGGAAGAGGAGGAGGAAAAGGAGGAGGAGGAGGAAAAGGAGGAAGAGGACCTCACTGGGGGCTCATTGGGGATGTCCGGTGCCTGGCCCCCTTCTCCAGAGGACGGCGGGGCCCGCCGCTCAAGTGGGCAGCGCCGTTCTTAAGCGAAGGCGCCGCCCAGTGCCCAGCATTGAGGAAGCCAGCGGCGAGGAAGCCAGCGGCGAGGAAGCCAGGCGGCGAGGATGCAGAAGGCGAGGATGCAGAAGACGAGGATGCTGCGCCGCTGGCGAAGAAGCCTGCTGCCGCTGGCGAAGAGCCCCACCCAGGGCAGGAGAAGTCGGAGACGGAAGAAGAGGAGGAGGAGGAGGAGAACGAACAGGATGAGGAAGAGGAAGAGGAAGAGGAAGAGGAAGAGGAAGAGGATGAGGCGAAGGTGGTGGTGAAGAAGCCTGCAGCGGCGGCGACAGATGCATCGGCAAAGAAACGAGCTGCAGAGGAGGAGATGGCCCGCGCCAAGAGGAGTAAGCTCATTAATGAGGAGCCGTGCGACGAAATTCCTGGTAGCATGTTTGATATGCCGTACGACGAACCGATCCCAGTCAGCCCAGTAGAGCGGAAAGCCCCAGCAACGGCTACGAAAGCGCCGCCACCGACTCCAGCGAAAGCGAAGGGCCCGCCACCGACCCCAGTGAAAGCGAAGGTCCCGCCACCGACCCCAGTGAAAGCGAAGGGCTCGCCACCGGCCCCAGTAGAAGCGAAGGGCTCGCCACCGACCCCAGTGATCCCGAACGCCAAACCCAAACCCAAAGGCAAAGGCAAAGCAAAAGCAAAAGCGGAGGCACCAGGGGATGGGCCGAAAGTCACGTGGGAATCACAACGGTTGCAAGCATGTTTGCGGTACCGCCGTTCGAAGACGAGATGGGGCCCCCCAGAGTATTCGGATATTTTTGAACCCGACGTAGATGCTGGCATAGTCAACGCAGTATTTACTACTGGAACCTTCAGAGTGCCATCCATCGTTCCCGACGACCTCCTGGAAATTCTCAAGGAGGGGCTGGGCCTTAGAGAAGGGTCGGAAGGAGGGGGAGGGAGCAAGGAAGAGGGAGGAGGGAGGGGCGGAGGGAGGAGGGGTGCAGGGTGGAACGAGGGGGAGGAGGGAGGAGGAATGGACCCCCCCCCCCCAGTGAAGAGATGGAGCGCAGACCAAACTGGACGATGCGGCTGCCAAGCGCTCAAGTAACACATTCTGGACGGGAACAGATTGCGATGGCAAGCGTATGATGGTTTTCAGAAAGCAGGACCTTCTTGTAAAAAAAAAAAAAAAAAAAAAAAACACACTCACCTTCCCCCTTTACGAAAGCATGTTCGATCTTATTAGGAATACGAATATAATTATAATGATTTCCCTGGATGATGTTTTCGAGAACCCTGTCCCCTGGCCCATTCTCTTTCTCTCATCAGTCTTATCTCCTCTACATTGCACCATATGCCGCGAGGATCGGAAAATCCTCGTGGCAATCAGAATTGGCGGGGCTGGCGGCAACGACGTCTTACACCAGACAACCAATGAGGCTGAGAAGATGACCTTGGAGGTTTCGAAAAAGATGATGATCGAGATTGCTACTATGTACTGCAATGGCGCGCTGGGAGAATTTATCCTCATGCCTGCCTTCATGCCCCCCCCCCCCCCCATCCTCCTCTAGATCCCCCTCCTCCTCCTTGCCGTGAGGTTGTTAGTCTCGGCCCGCCGTCTCGGCCAGCTGCATGCCCCTGTGTGCCTCGGATACGGTGGCGCACATTCAGTGGCTGAGACGGAAGGGCTGGGACTCCTCAGAAGGCGCCATCAGCAGGGAGGACTTGACGGCCGAGCGCGACAAGAGTGTCGCGCTGATCACGGCAGGCTGAGAGCAGCGCGAAGTGCATACACCATTAACGTGATGTTTCTGTCATGCTTGCAAAAATGTAAGGCATGGAAACGAAATAACGCCATGGCGTTATTTCGAACCCCAAATGAATCACAATGAATCCCAATGAATCCCAATGAAGCCCAACGAGGCCCAAGAAAGCCCATGCAGACATGATGCCCACGAGGAGCAAGAGGAGAAGCAGGAGGATGAGGAGCAGGAGGGGGATGCTTCTCATGCAATGTAGATGCTCCGCGTTGCTGTTTCGCCTCGAGCTGATTAGGAAGCAGTGGGGCCCTGCAGGGAGAGCAATGGCGGAGTTCACTCCGTACCAGGGGGCCTTCGGGAAGCTAGGAGGGGACGCAGTGGGGGGAACTCGGGGCGGACCGTGCACTTCGGCGGCCAGTTCAAGCGGCGGCGGTTGTGTTGCAACAATCCCTGTCGACGATTCGTGCGACGAGTTCGAGTGGGTTTGCCCTATCTGCAAACGCACCAACAAGGAGACAGACACCGATTGCCAGCAGTGCTCCACGGAGCGCTGGTTTGTGAGGAAGGGGCGGAGGAGCAGGAGAAGGAGGAGGAGGAGGAGGAGGAGGAGCAGGATGATGAGGAGGGGCAGGAGGGGGAGGAGGCAGAGGAGGAGGAGGAGGAGAAGGAAAAGGTGGTTCTTAGGGCCCCCGCTGTAGCCGCAGGACTGGCAAGCCGCAATGGATGCTGCAGACGATCGGGATACGCAGGCAATCCGTGATGCCATCGTGAGGGGAGAGGAAGCAGAGCTCGCGGCGGCGGCGGCGCTGGCGGCCCCAACCGACGAGGCAGGAATGCAGGGAGGAGGAGGCGGAGGAGGAGGAGGAGGAGGAGACGGCAACGACGGCGATAAGACGGAGGAGGTCACAGCAGAAGCCGAGGGAGGAAGGGCAGGCAGCGGCGAGAACGCGGACGGCGGCGCGCAGCCGAGGCAGGAGAAGCAGGCAGCTGAGGGAGGAGGCGGCATCGGAGACGAAGGTACCGAAAAAGAAAGAAGACGGCAGCGATGCTGGCGATCCGCGGGCGGAAGGGAAGTGGCACCATAAGAAACATAAGGTTCACCATGCGACTGCAGGGGCTCTGCAGGACCTTACGAGAGACGAAGAGGCCGAGGATGAGAAACCTGAGGAGCAGCAAAGGATCTCGAGGAACTGGAAGCTGAGGGAACCAGACACGTTTGAGCGCCAGTATGACGAAGAAGTGGTGAAAGAAAAGGGCAAGGAGATAGAGAGGATGAAACAGCAACTTGAGATGTTACAGCAGCAGGCAGATGAGGATCGAAGGATTGCCGAGGATCGTGTTAGGGCGGCTGAGTTGAAGGCCGATCGTGCGGAGGTGGCAGCACATCTTATGTCCGAGGTTGCGAAAGTTGCCAAGGATGTTGCAGATTTTTCCCAGGATGAGGAACGCCAGGCCGATAGGAAGAGTCAAGCACAAGCGAGCAATGATCGTGAGGGAAGCCAGGGGCTGGCTGATGATCCGATGAAAGCTGCGGAGATGCGGGGGGGGGGAAGAGGCTGAGGTTGAGGAGGTGCGCGAGGAGGTAGAGGCTGAGGATGAGGAGAAGAAAGCCCTGCAGGACAAGGCTGCTGAGGAGCGCGTGAGGAAGCAAGCCGAGGAACTGGAGAGGCGTGCGAAGGCTGCCCTGGCCGCTGAGAAGAGGCAGGCGGATGCTGCTCGGGAAAGGGAGGCCGAGGAGAACGCCGGGCAGAGGGCTGTCGAGGAGCTCAGGGCAAAGCAAGCTGAGGAGATGCAGGCGAGGGAAGCTGAGAGGAAGAGGGCGAAGGCTGATAGAGAGCGCAAGGAGGCTGAGGAGAATGCCAAGGTTGTCGAGGAGCTCAGGGCAAAACAAGAAAAGGAGATGCAGGCGATGGAAGCTGAGAGGAAGAGGGCTGTCGAGGAGCTCAGGGCAAAGCAAGCTGAGGAGATGCAGGCGATGGAAGCCGAGAGGAAGAGGGCGAAGGCTGCTAGAGATCTCGAGGCTGAGGAGAAAGCCAGGGAGGAGAAGGCTGCTGAGGAACGCAAGGCGAAGGCTGCGAAAGATCTCGAGGCTGAGGAGAAAGCCAGGGAGGAGAAGGCTGCTAAAGATCTCGAGGCTGAGGAGAAAGCCAGGAAGGAGAAGGCTGCTAAAGATCTGGAGGCTGAGGAGAAAGCCAGGGGGGAGAAAGCTGCTGAGGAACGCAAGGCGAAGGCTGCTAAAGATCTCGAGGCTGAGGAGAAAGCCAGGGGGGAGAAGGCTGCTGAGGAACGCAAGGCGAAGGCTGCTAAAGATCTCGAGGCTGAGGAGAAAGCCAGGGCGGAGAAGGCTGCGAAAGATCTCGAGGCCGAGGAGAAAGCCAGGGAGGAGAAAGCTGCTGAGGAACGCAAGGCGGAGGCTGCTAAAGATCTCGAGGCTGAGGAGAAAGCCAGGGGGGGGGAAGGCTGCTGAGGAACGCACGGCGAATGAGGGCAAGGCTGTCGGGGAGCGCCAGGCGAGGCAGGCAGAGGCGGTGCTTCAGGATGATCTTGAAACCCAGCCCGCGACCGAGCTTATTCTGGTCCAAGCGAGGCAGCAAGCAACGCAGGCGGCGCGAGAGGCAGCGCGAGCAAGGGCGGCGGGAGAGACAGCGGCATTAACGAGTACTGGTAAGAACGGCCTTGGGAAACACGGGCTGGCGCGCCTGCTTATGGAGGTCACGAATAACAGAGGCAAGCAAGAATACGAAGCAGACGAGGTTGCGAAAGATAACGTGCCCGAAGATGTCAAGACGTTCATGCAAATGCTGGTGGACGGCATCAAGACCGAGGTTGTAGCTCGAAGCCCTTGCTACCAGAAGTTCGAGCGTCATAAGAAAGCGCTAGAGAAGAAAGATGCGAAGTGGAAGGAGGACTGGGCAAAAAAGAATTCGGAGGAGAGGAAGAAATACAGGATCGAATGGGCCGAGAATAAGCTGAACGCGGAGGTTCGCAAGTGGACGAAAAAAGAAGTCGTTCCAGCGCGTCGACGAGTCGAAAGGGACGTACCTCAGCTTCTCGCGGATTGCCCAGGATGGCAGCTTCCTTCTACCACCTCCAATTCTCCTCCTCAATATCGTCCGACTCGTCCTAGGAGCTTCATGAGGTGTTCATTGGGGTTGCATTGGGGTTTGATTGGGAGTTCATTGGGATTTCATTGGGGTGTCCATTGGGGTCCAGGGGTGCGGTTCCAGGGTGCCAGAGCTTCAATCAGTTCCACGGGCTTCAACCAGATGCTCATGAATTAAGGAGTCTGGTGCTCGGTAGGCCCCCCTTTTCCGCCTGGGCAGGAGGAGGGCGGTCACCACGACGAGGACAACTGGGAGGCCGCCTATCACTATTGCGAGGCGCTCACGGAATCCGCGGGAGGAGGAGGAGCAGCAGGACGGGAGGAGGAGGAGGAGGAGGAGGAGGAGGAGGGGGAGGAGCAGGGAGGAAGAGGAGGAGGAGAATAAGGGAGGGGGGAGGGATGAGGAGGAGCAGGGAGGAAGAGGAGTGAGGAGGAAGAGGAGGAGAGAAGAGCCTAGGAGGAGTTAGGAGATCTCCTTCATCCGCCCCCCATCTCTCTGCGCTCAGGCATGCGTTCGAATGGGAGGCGAGTGGCTGATGTACGACACCATGACGAAGCGTACGAAATTCTTCTATGTTGTGCTTGAGAAAAAGGAAATCATGACAGAATCCTGGAATCAATTTACACAGTTTGGAGACCCAACAGAAGTCAATGGCCCCTTGCATCGTCTCACCGAGCAGAAGAACAGCGCAGCCGCAGCGGGAGGGCAGGTCAAGGTAGAACAAGATCAGGAGGATGTCCCAGCGAGGAAGAGGGCGAGGAAAGGCAAGGCAGCGAGGGAGGAGGCAGCGGCCGCGGCAGCAGCTGCGGCAGCTGATGATGACAGCGACGACGAGGGCATTGGAGAAACTCCAGATGAGACGGCGCAGAGGGAGGCAGAGGAAGCGGAGAAGTTAAAGCAGAAGCAGACAAGGAAGGACCTTACCGCTGCTGAGACCGAAGCAAAAAAAATGATTTCGAAGTTCTCTGGTGCCATGCAAAGTGTAGACACGATCAAATCAGCTGTCGAAAAGATGCCAGAGTGGGCATGGCTACGTGACCACGCTGTTAACATGTCTAATCTCGATAAGCTTACGAAAGCGGCCCAGGAAGCAACGACTCCATTCATGACTCGCTTGCTGACAGAGGATCACAATGAGGTCAAGAAGGGCCACAGCGTCGACAAACTGATATCTGAGTTCAAGGAGATCTCGGCCAGGACTGCCAGGAGGATGGAGGATGAGTATGAGGGATGAGGAGGATGTCGAGCCTGCCTCAGCCTCAGCCTCAGCCTGCCTCTGCCTCAGCCTCAGCCTGCTTAAGCCTCAGCCTCAATCTGCCTTCAGCCTCGGCCTCAGCCTCAGCCTGCCTCAGCCTCAGCCTGCATCCGCCTCAGCCTCAGCCTCAGCCTGCCTCAGCATCAGCGCGCCTCAGCCTCAGCCTCAGCCTGCCTCAGCCTCAGCCTCAGCCTAGGAGGATGAGGAGGAGTACTGAGGGAGGAAGACTGAGGACGGGGAAATGAGAGAAGAAGGACGCGGGGTCGGATCAGGATGCCTGCGCCCATCGAGAAGCTGAACAACTGGCATGGTAAGATCATGAGTTCGCACGCGCTGGAGAAGAAATATGCTGATTCCCTGGAGGAGAATTCGTGAGCCGCCGTGACCCCGTAGGTGAAGCTCCGAAATTTCAAATACCTGCGTCGGGTGGCTAAGTCATCTAAATCGGAACCACCCGAATGGAAAGGATCGACCGATCCCCCCCCCCCCCAGAGTTACAACTCTCCAGGTCCGAGGCGGGGAACCTTGCCGTGCGACCGCCTCAACTCTGAGATTTCCGAGGTTTCCAATCCCCTGGGTGGAATTCCCAAATTCTGGACAGAAAATCTGAAATCCCGACGGAAATTCCGAATTCCCGAGCCCCGGTGGGCCGGACCAGGGCGATGAGCCACCCGATGAGCCCCCCCCCGATGAGTACCCCGATGAGTGCCACCAAACCCTGTAAATTCACAGGGAAACCCCCGATGAGCGACCCCCGATGAGCACCCCGATGAGCGATGAGTACCCCGATGGGCCCCCGATGAGCCCCTGCAGGGCCCCCGAGGAGCAGGCTGGAGCTGTCTCGATCGGCGCATGGGCAATCCGCGCCGCCAATTTCAGCTCGCCGCACTGCGCCGACGCCGCTCCGAGCTGGCCACGAGCCCATCTCGCAATCGATGGGTGGTCGATCGCGCAATCGTTCGTTTGCGTGTTTTCGTTCGAGAGATGGCGGCAACGCTGCTATGCCGTCACAGCACTTTTGTTGCTAGGTGCGACACTCAGCTGGAGGCGCAGGGGATTGAGCCGCCTGCAGAGCTGAGTGATGCGATATTTGTTGTCGATGGGATGCGCGGAAGCATGCGCTCGTATCGTCGGCAGCGCACTAGCAGAGGGATGGTGCGCTCGCTTTTGCTTCGGTAAAACCAATTAAGGGGGGGAGCATGGATACGCCACGGAACATATGTACGCAGTTTTGGGCCCAAGTTTGATGCGCGGTCGCGCTGAGACGGTGCGCTAGCCATGGCGTCCTCCAAAGAGACCAGGGGCCGAAAACGAACCCGCGATCCTGAACCACCCCCTCAGCCTTGGGACCCGGAATCTGACCCTTCCGACTGCGAGTGTGGCCCAGATCCAGGAAAGATGGATGCTGCTGCTGGAGAGTTCATACACGAATTGGTAGAACTATATTTACTGGGGAAGCCTATGAACGCGCGTCACTTTTGTGCGCTGTGCTACTATGCGAGCAAAGCTGGGATCAAGAAGGCTGGGCAGTTCGCTGTTAACCCCGTGGCGAAAGGACATAACTTCCAACGGAAGCTTGATCGAGAGTTACAGTTAGATCGTTATGATTCGACTCTGTACGAGCTGGATATCCCAGGCCACGGACGAAACGACCCTGGCAGATCTTCGATTGGAGTTCACATCTCCCCACCACACGAATCGCTGTATAATGAGATACAAGCGCATCCCGAAATCCTTGAAGACTGGGGGGGCAAGATGGAAACTGAGGCGTGGATCAACGACTATGAAGACAATGCTATTGTACGGGCATCGCCCAGAGAAGACCGAAAGCGCATTTTGCCACTCGCTTTGTATATGGACAAAGTACCATACACAAAACGGGACGGGTTTACTGGGATATACGTCCACCTGCTGCCGACGGGCAGGAGGCATTTAGTCGCCGTCCTGCGCACCGCAGACTTGTGTAATTGCGGGTGTAGCCACTGGTGCAGCATGTATCCTATTTACACTGCAATTGCTTGGAATTTGCGATCTTTGGTCGATGGGGTATTTCCAGACAAGCGCCACGATGCGATGCCGTGGAGGGACACCGACGCAGAGCGAGCAAGCAAAGCTGGCATGGTGGGGCAGAGGGCAGGGTGTCAATGTGCTTTCTGTGGCTAGGGGGGGGTTCGGTGTCTGATGTTGGGCCTCATGAGGCCTACCTAGTGATCAAACGACCTCATTGGGGCATGGTGCTCATGGGGCCTCGTTGGGCGACTTGCGGTGCGCATTAGGACCTCACGCATGGCTCATTGAGACCCACCTGCTCCCTCCAACCATGTTTCCTACATCCATCTCACGTTTCCTGCTTCCCTCCTTCCCTCCATCATTCGTCGCCCGTCCAGCCTTCATTCCCTCCTCCAGGACCTCCTCCGATACCTCCAATTCTCCAGCTTTGAGGGAGGGTGGGCAGGCGCTGGGATTCCGAGTAGTCGCGGTGGACTTCAAGGCGGACTGGCCCGAGATGTCAACGGGCATGGGCTTTCCAGCCCACGCCTCACATCGCGCCCCCTGCATAATGTGCAAGCAGAATCAAGAACAAATCCACAGTCACGACCTATCAGCACCAGTGGAGCAGGTTACCACTGAATCATACGACGACGAATGCACCTCACACGAGATTTGGTGCCTGATCACCGACCAGGAGATGCACCGCACGATGCGCTTCCGTCTGTGCTGGAAAAAAACAAATAGGGGCCGCGCACTCTACGCCGACCTGCCCGAATACGGCCTACGCAAAGGCGACGGGGTGGAACCGTCGCCGACGTTGCTTGACTCCGCGGATTTCGATCACCTTTCGTTTGATAAAGGGCCAGTGCTTGTCAAGTTCTGGAGACCGACTCCAGGTGCCGAGCGGTGCGACCATCGAAATCCACTTCTGGATCCTGCCCTGGGCACAGGCATCCACACATTTTCTATTGACGAACTACATTGCCCCCACCTCGGCGTGTTCCAGTCGTGGGCGTCCAATGTTGTTTGGCTACTGATAGGCCACAATTTCTTCAAAATACAGGCGACACTACAAGGCGATCGGGTTCGCCTCAGCCTGAAGCGTTTACTTTTAGAGCTTGGGGAGTTTTACTCGAAACAACGCAGCATGGGTGTTCCAGAATCTGCAATCACCAGAGTCGGAGACCTGACTCCAGGCATGATAGGTACCCGCAATGCACCGAGCCTCGGTTTAAAGGCGCACGAAAGCAAGTGGTTTGTGAAATTCTTAGCAGAGTTCCTGCCGACGGTCGCTAGCAGGCTTCCGCCAGAGAGCAATGTGGACACCCTGGTTGCAGCTGGCAACGCACTTGTGAAGTTCACCAACATCATAGACAGCCAGCCCCGAAAGCTCTCTGATGCGGTCTGCTCCGAACTGCAAACGCTGGCTGAGTTACATGTGGGCCTGGCAGAAGCTGCTGGAATCCCAATGCTCCCCAAACATCACATGTTTAGACATCTTGCAGCTCAGTTGTACCGCAAGGGCAACCCGCGCTATTACAATACATATTGGGATGAATCAACAAATGCTGTGATAGCGAACGTGGCCGCAACGACTCATCGAGCACGGTTTGAACGAATGGTATTTCGAAAATATGGTTACCTCTCTACCGAAGGACCGCCGCGCCGCACCACGGGCGTTTGGTGAAGGGGATGGGTCAGGGATTAGTTGTTCAGTTTCCCTTCCTCCGTCCCCAGCCCCGGTTTCTCGCAGCGAATTTGAGGCTCCATAGCCTGGGAGGGGCGGAGTCGGCCCACACGGGCCGATACGTAGCAGCTTGCCTCCCGAGGACGCAAAGCTAAGGAGGGCTGCGACACTCTTGTCGCTAGCAAGTCCTGGTGATCGACATGCACCAGCAAGGCAAACTCCTCCCTCTCCTCCTCCTCCCTCCTGTCCTCCCTCCTCTCTCTCTCCCCCCCCCCCCCGCCCCGCACCCCTCAGTACCTCTGGACCGCCCAAGGCGGCCACCTCGGCGTGTCGGATGAGGCGGCGGACCTGGCGCG
Source organism: Prorocentrum cordatum (assembly GCA_963575745.1). Taxonomy (NCBI): domain Eukaryota; class Dinophyceae; order Prorocentrales; family Prorocentraceae; genus Prorocentrum; species Prorocentrum cordatum. Next base: position 109,496 of record CAUYUJ010014581.1, on the reverse strand, counting down.
GTCGATCAAGGAGCGAATTCCTGATGCCAACAAATTCGCCCTATTGCAAGAGGGGATCCGCGTCGTGAACCAGAAGATGCATGAGGTGGTTCGCGACGTCGACCTCCTTGAGGTCGTGCTGGGTTCACCGTTCTTTATCCTCGTCTGTCCCACTCTATACTCCTCATCCCCGTTCATTCTCGCTGTTCCCCCCCACGACCTCCTTTTCAGCTCGTTCGGTCTGTTCTGGAGCTGGTTCACTATCGGCAGCTTTCAGGGAGCGCGGGTGCGAGACGAGAGAGTTCGACAGGGGCGCCAGAGACAAGAGCGAGGACTCGCACCCCCACACCCCTCTTTGTTCTCAATGCACCCTTCACCAGCCTGAATCTAGCTTGAATTCAGAGGACCTCGCAACCTTGGAGGGTCAGATCCACATCGGGCTGTTGCTCCTCCGCGTCAAACCCTTCGGCCTTCTCTGGATCGCGGTGGTGAGTGAGAACTGCAAGTATGAAAGGCCCACCTCCACACATCGATAATGCCCAACCTCATTCCGAGGAAGGCGGTGTGAGGAAGTGAGGGCCCCTCTGCTTTCAGTTATCACGTTACCATCCCAACAGTTGGATTGCAGCACGTGGCTTGGTTTTACGTCGTCGTACACCTACGGCAGGCTCCGCGAGAACATTTTCGGATATGAGGACAAGGAGAAGGTGGAGGAAGCAAACCTGAGCGCCCATCTGTCCTCGTATCTCATCGGCCTTGCCACGATTCGGAAAGTTTGGTTTGCGATGGAGAAGCCCGTACAGTCGAGACTGTTTCAATACCCATCCCTTGACCAAGCTCTCGAGACCACGGGATCCAAGCAATTGCTGACCTACTTGGGCGCTTTCCCTGCGAACGCAAAAATCCCCAAGGGAATCCACCTGGCAACGACACTTCCGAAGACTACATGGAATGATATCGTGAGGCGGAAACCTGCGCTGACTGTTTCGGAAACTGAGAAACGCCAATACCACTACGAGACGAAATATGGATGGGTTTGCTCTGGAAAAGGACTGTAAGGATAAAACGGGTTCCTCGTTCTGTTATAAAGTGAGAGGGGTCTGATTTGGGGGCGGCTCTATTTCGGGCTATCTTGGAGGGCCGAGGGGGGGTTTGGAGAGGTTCTCCCACGGGGGATCAGAAAGTCTGGGAAAGTTCAGACCCCTATCTCTTTATTGCGGAATTCGGCAGGGAAGGCAGGGGGGCGGAAGCAAGGAGAGTTGCTTGTTGATCCTCTCGACAGAAACTCGCGTCGACTGAGCGCTACCCTATCGAGTTCGGCCACGCAGTGCACGCGGCGTGGGCAGCAGCCAAGGATGATAATGATATGCGGCGGCAGGCAATCGGCAACACCCCAACATACTTATACTATACGCGCGTCGCCCCACCCCCCAGGGGCGACGCGCGCGCCGAGAAATCTTATAGTGCACGCGTCGTGGCGGGCGCTTTCTGGCCACGCCGCTCGGGGAACGATGTACTACAAGATGGGTGTACTATATGTTCGGGTCGGACGCGCGCCTCCAAGGAGGACATATAGCACTAGTATGTCCACGTGCGTCCCAGGCAAATGGGAAGAAGAGGAGGATCACCAGGAAAAGCCAGAAGGACAGCTACGGCGGCGTCACCCTGCTGCGCTGGGCGAAACCTGTCTGCTAGGACTGGTGAGAGTGAGGCCGAGCAATTGATAATTCAACTTGAGCGCCTCCTCCTCATCTTCCTCATCCTTCCTGTTTTCTCCTGGAATGTGGCTCATTGGGTGGGTCTGGTGGCTCATTGGACGAGTCCGGTGGCTCATTGGGGGGTCGGGTCTGGTGGCCAATTCTTTGGGGGGCGAGGTGTAGCTCTGACCTCGGTCAGCCATCACCCAGGAGAAATCACGAAGGAAAAATAGGAGGAAGCGCGCTTCGTTCGAAGCTGCGCGTGTAAGACGCGCGCGCAGAAAGCGGGCGAAGAATGACCTCCGCCCCGCAGTCGTCTCCCCCCAGCCGCCCTCCCTCTCTTCCAAGGGTCCTCCAGGGAGAGGGGCATCCAGGGGCCCTCCAGGGAGAGGGGCTTCCAGGGGCCCTCCAGGGAGAGGGGCTTCCAGAAGAGGAGGAGGAGGAGGAGAAGGAGGCGGAAGGAGGAGGAGGAGGAGGAGGAGGAGGAGGGCAAGGAGGAGGAGGAGGGGGAGGGAGGAGGAGGAGAGGAGGCGGAGGAGGAGGGAGGAGGCGGAGGAGGAGGAGGGGGAGGAGGAGGAGGGAGGAGGTGGTGATGGCGAGGCTGCCGTCCGTGGAGGAACCCCCCCTACGCCCAGCGCCATTGTGGCTCGGATGAAGCATTCAGCGACGCGCGGGGGGCAATGTCTTCGTCGCCCCTGCGGCGCGCGGTCATCTTGCTGAGCCACTCTGAAGCTGTGAGAGGTCCCAACTCATTCAATTGCTCGATCCCCTCTCTCCCTCCTCCTGCCTGCAAAGAGGTCGGCGGGCGAGCGCGAGGAGAGAAGGAAGCGGAGCTCAGCGGCGGCGCGCAGGCAGTGAGGCAGCGAGGAACTCAGGAGAACAGGATCAAGATCTGGGCAAACGAATATACGCTTTGGCGAAACGTATCGTAGAGGAGCGAAAGGAAGAGAGCGAGGAGAAGGGGGAGGAAGCTGAAGACCGATATGATTTGGCGAGAATGATGTTAGAGCAGCGAAAAAGAGAGAGAGAGAGAGAGAGAGAGAGAGAGAGAGAGAGAGAGATAGGGAGAAAGAGAGAAAGAGAGAGAGAGAGAGAGAGAAGAGAGAGAGAGAGAGAGAGAGAGAGAGAGAGAGAGAGAGAGAGAGAGAGAGAGAGAGAGAGAGAGGAAGCTGAAGATCAAAACTGCAGACTGATCAGAGAGCGCACGGCGATGATGAAGGAGGAGCTGGCATCGGAACAATGGAAGCAGTCGGTCGCAAGGTTCCCTCAAGCTCAACATCTATGCCTAAGCCAGGGCCATGCGAAGTCTCAGTTCCAACTCCAGTTCCAACTTCAGCTCCAACGCAATTACTTTCACCGACTTCGCCCGCCTGTAGGACTGTGCAGGAGAGCCCGACAGGAGAACCCAGGACAGAGGAGAGCTGCGGGCCTCCGCCGCAGAGCCCTATAGAAATCCCCTTGAAGGAGGAAGCCGGGATCCCGAGCGATGACGTGATCGTGACAGTCTATAAAGAAGGCGGGGAAAGGAAGATCTTACTTGACAGGATGAGCAAGTTGAGGGAGAGGGAATATCGTCAAAGCCAGAGGAGACCTGGAGCGCGAGGAGAGGGAGAGGCGCGAGGAGAGGCAGCGGCGCGAGGAGAGGCAGACGAGGCGACAGGAGAAGAACGACACAGCAGACCTGAAAAGAGCCGACGCCCGAGGAGACCTGAAGACAAAAAAAGAGCTCGAGGAGAAAGAGCCCAAGGAGAAAGAGCTCGAGGAGAGAAGCACGATCTCGAGGAGAGAAGAACGAGCTCGAGAAGAAAGCGCCCGAGGACAGAAGGAATATCGTCAACGCCAGAGGAGACCTGGAGCGCGAGGAGAGGGGGGGGCGCGAGGAGAGGCAGCGGCGCGAGGAGAGGCATACGAGGCGACAGGAGAAGAACGACAAAGCAGACCTGAAAAGAGCCGACGCCCGAGGAGACCTGAAGACAAAACGGAGCTCCAGGAGAAAGAGCTGAAGGAGAAAGAGCTCGAGGAGAGAGAAGAAAGATCAGGAGGTATGTCCAAAGAGCTCGAGAAGAAAGCGCTCGAGGACAGAGGAAAGAGCTCGAGGGGAAAGAGCCCAAGGAGAAAGAGCTCGAGGAGAGAAGCAAGATCTCGAGGGGAGAAGAAAGAGTTCGAGAAGAAAGCGCTCAAGGACAGAAGGGAGAGCTCGAGGAGAAAGAAAAAACACGAGGGGAGAAGAAAGAGCTCGAGGAAAAAGAGCTCGCGGAAAGAAGACAGAGCTCGAGAAGAACACGCTCGAGAAGAAAGAACAAAGAGCACGAGGAGAGAAGAAAGAGCTCGAGGAGAAAGAGCTCAAGGAGAGAAGAAAGAGCTCGAGAAGAAAGGGCGCGAGGAGAGAAGAAAGAGCTCGAGGAGACAAGGGGGCCCGCGGAGAGGCACGGCAGACGCCCTTTGCCGACGAGAGATCGATGGGGGCACCCAGGACAGGACAGGAGAACCCAGGACAATGGATGAGAGCTGCGGGGCTCCGCCACAGAGCCCGACATATATGCCTAAGCCAGGGCCAGGCGAAATTTCTCAGGAACCACTTCCAGTTCCAACTCCAGTCCCAACTTCTCCTCTGTCAGCTCCAACGCAAATACCTACGCCGACTTCGCCCGCGAGCCCGATAGAATTCTCCTTGGATCCCGAGGGGGAAGCCGAGATCCCCAGCGATGACGCGGTCATGACAGTAAGGAAAATCCTAATTGACAAGATGAGCAAGTTGAGGGAGAGGGAATATCGCCAAAGCCACAGGAGACCTGAAGCGCGAGGAGAGGGAGAGGCGCGAGGAGAGGCAGCGGCGCGAGGAGAGGCAGACGAGGCGACAGGAGAAGAACGACACAGCAGACCTGAAAAGAGCCGACGCCCGAGGAGACCTGAAGACAAAAAAGAGCTCGAGGAGAAAGAGCCCAAGGAGAAAGAGCCCGAGGAGAGAAGCACGATCTCGAGGAGAGAAGAACGAGCTCGAGAAGAAAGCGCCCGAGGACAGAAGGAAGAGCTCGAGGAAAAAAGAAAAAAAGAGCACGAGGAGAGAAGAAAGAGCTCGAGGAAAAAGAGCTCGAGGAGAGACGAAAGAGCTCGAGAAGAAACCGCCCGAGAAGAAAGAACAAAGAGCACGAGGAGAGAAGAAAGAGCTCGAGGAGAAAGAGCACGGGAAGAGAAGAAAGAGCTCGAGAAGAAAGGGCGCGATGAGAGAAGAAAGAGCTCGAGGGCGGCAGAGGAAGGATCGACGATGGGAGCACGACGGAGCGCGACCAAAGCACTGAGCCCGCAAGGAGCGCAGGCGGCTGCGCGCACGGAGACGGTGAGCGCGCTGCCGCGTGATAGATCATCATCCGTGTCATTGTCTGGGGAGGTTGGGAAGCAGGGGGGGGGGATGAGGAGGAGGAGGGGGAGGAGGGCGAGGAGAAGGAAGAGGATGAGGAGAAGAGAGGAGGAGGAGGAGGAGGAGGAGGAGGAGGAGGAGAGGAGGAGGATGAGGAGGAGGATGAGGAGGAGGAGGAGGAGGAGTAGGAGGAGAATGAGGATGGGGAAGAAGAGGAGGAGAAGGACGAGCAGGAAGGATTACGTTTGGGCACTTCAGTTTTGTGATTTTGAGTTGTGCACACGTGCGCATCCCGAAAATACTGGGTCTCGCATCGCACAACATGTTCTGTGATGTACATACAACATATGACGCATTATTTGCATATGTATATACATATGGCACGTATCAGTGCATTGGACGCATGCAACACACGTTACAGGAGGAGGGGGACGAGAAGGAGGAGGAGGAGGACGACGACGAGAGGGAGGAGGAGGAGGAGGACGAGGAGGAGGAGGAGGAGGAGGAGGATGAGGAGGAGGAGGAGGAGTAGGAGGAGGAGGAGGAGTAGGAGGATAAGGGGGAGAAGGACGAGCAGGAAGGAACATGTTTGGGCACTTCAGTTTTGTGATTTTGAGTTGTGCACGCATGCGCATCCCGAAAAGTCTCGCATCGCACAACATGTTCTGTGTGATGTACATACAACATATGGCGCAGTATTTGTATATGTATATACATTTGGTACGTATCAGTGCAATGGCCGCATGCAACACACGCTACAGGCATTACATGGTACATACATGCATGCAAAACCATACTTGAACACATAACAACGCAAATTTGCGACAACACGTTTTGCAAACAACAGATCAAGCAAAACTGCGACATCGAGCTTTTCGATCATGATTACAACAATTCTGCGTAACCATGTTAAAACTGCGACGGGAGTTTTTTTCCTCAATTTGAGCGAGGAATTGAAGCCCTGGGGGCGGGGCTGGCTACGCCAGCTGGTTCGCGCAGCAGAATATGGAGGCCATGCTGCAAAAACTCAGCGAAGGCACGAGAGCGGGCTACGAGGGGGGATGGCGGCTCTGGGTAGCCATGCGCCAGGCGCTTGGCTCCCAGGGCGCGATCGCGAGGAGCGCCTAGCCGATGAGGAGGCGCTCATCAACTTCGCCGCCCTCCTCGCGCGGGTCGTCGGAAGGACGGGAGGGGCCATCGAGCAGAAGCTCTGTGCGGTGCGCTACGCTCACCTGGTAGCTGGCTACTCGGACCCCCTGCTCCAGAGAGGTCGCCTCTGGAGCACCCTGGCGGGGCTCAAACGCTGGCAAGGACCCGAGACCATGCGGAAGAAGCCCGTCACCCCAGCCATGCTCGAGTGACTCCGCGGCTTCCCCCAGCAAGAGGCCAAGCTCCCCGAGGAGGACACAGTGGTCATCTGGGCGGCGATCGTGACGGCATTCTTCTTCCTCCTGCGGGCCTCAGAGCATCTCCTCCAGGACGGGCGCTCGCGGTCCTTCGAGCGCCTGCTGCACGGGGGGGGCGTCGAGCCCAGAAAGGCCGGCAAACGCGTGCCCAGCTTCCAGGGCGCCGACAAGATGGTGATCTACATCAAGGGCAGCAAGACGGACCAGCTCAACGTCGGGACGGTGAGGAACCACTACCGCGCCGGCACGACGCTCTGCCCGATCGCGGCGATGGAGCGGCTCCAGGCTCACCATCCCCAGCGGATAAAGGGCACCGAAGAACGGCTGCCCATTTTACGCTGGGCGTCAGGTACCCCAATTCGCAGGGCCGAGGTGCAGCACTTCCTGACGGTCGCGGGGCTGGCCGCCGGGCTCTCCAGGGAGGAGATGGGCAGCCGCTCCTTGAGGATCGGCGGAGCGACCGCGATGTACCACGTGACCGAAGACCTCTCCCGGGTGCGCCGGTTCGGGCGCTGGCAGTCAGACGCGTTCCACGGCTACCTGTGGGAGTCGCATGAGCCGATGAAGGGCGTCTCCAGCAAGATGGCCAGGGACACCTCCTCGCTGACCAACCCGGGGAAGGACAGCGCCCCCGCCAGGGCCGCCGCCGGCGCCGAGGGCGCCAGGCGTGAGAGCCCATGGCGAGGGGCCGCGGCGGGCGCCGCCGGTGCAGGCACACCTGGCGCGCGCCCAGCCCAAGCCGCCGGCCTGACCGCCGCGCGCGCTTGGAGGCTGCAACTCAACGCCCGCGCCGCCAGCACACCAGCCGCGCGTCCGCAGGACATCCCCAGCCCGTGCTTCCAGCACTGGCCAATGCTCTCGCGCTGTCAGGCGCGCGCGGGCTTGCCCGCTTCGGGCTCCACTAGTGCTTGGGATACTGTGGGCGCCCTCTGCAATTGCCGAACTGGGGCCATGCTGGGCCCGCCTGGCGCGCCAGCTCCTCTCGTCGAGCCTGGTGCACTGCAGCCAGCACAAGTCGCGGCAGCTGACGGCCTGACAGCCCAGCGTAGCCCGCGGCACCAGAATTCAAGTGCGGGGTACGGACCCGCCCACCAGCGCTGGCCCAGGGAACCCCCTCTGTCATGGGCCGGACCCTGCCCGCCCCGAACACCTAGGGGGGAGCGGGGAGCCGGGGGAACTGCGAGGCCGCAGCGCGCACGGCGGGCACCGTGGCGCCGGCACCAGCCAGGCGCCGCCCGCGGCGAGTTCGGGCCATGGCCCGAGGTCGGGCTCCGCCGGCAATCAGTGCGCCAGCGTGAGCCCCGGCCTAACCTCACAGGACAGCCGTGCACGCCGGCATCAGCTGCCTGGCGGCGAGCGGCCAGCAGGAGGGCCAGTTGGGCGCCCCATGCGCGCGCCGGCGCTTGCGCCCGGCTGTGCGCAACCCAGAGGCTAGATGGTGCCGGCTGCACAGAGCCTGGCACCCAATTTTGATGGCGCCAACAAAGGCGCCCGCACAGCAATGCTGACGTGCAAGGCCCGCCAGACCAGCGTGAGCACCGCTAGAACAAAGGCGGCGAGGCCCGCTTCGCGTGGCGGAAGGAGGGGTCCGCCTGGCGCCGAGAGCGCCGGCGGGAGCGTGCGGCCAGCGCAGCAGCAAAAAGAGTGCCGCGCAGGCATCATCATCATCATCTTCTCCTGAGGGCCCGCTTCTGACCGCTTCGCGGCTGGCACGTCCCGCGGCCTTACAGCAGGCCGCGCTTTCGCTAGCGCCGTACTGTGAGGGCGGGGTCTTAGTTGTTTGTCCTAAACGGTTGGACCCCGCCCTCCCCAGTCGGCTTGGGTTTCCTCTTTCTCCCTGCCCTTGCCTCTGCTTGCTCCTCTCTCTCCCTCTCTCCCGCTCAAGCCTTCGGGGCTCAAAGCCCTCCCAGGGCCCCAACGGGCCCTCTTTTGCCCGCCAACCCTGGGCTTTGCCTCGGTGTCTAAAGGCACCGCGGCGAGGCCCGCTTCGCGTGGCGGAAGGAGGGGTCCGCCTGGCGCCGAGAGCGCCGGCGGGAGCGTGCGGCCAGCGCAGCAGCAAAAAGAGTGCCGCGCAGGCATCATCACCATCGTCTCCTGAGGGCCCGCTTCTGACCGCTTCGCGGCTGGCACGTCCCGCGGCCTTACAGCAGGCCGCGCTTTCGCTAGCGCCTTACTGTGGGGGCGGGGTCTCAGCATCATTAGCATCATCATCAGCATCATCATGATCACCAGCATCATCGTCATCATCATTATCAGCATCATCATCGTTGCCATCGTAATCGTCGTCGTCATCATATCATCATCAGCAGCATCATCACCATCATCAGCATCAACATCATAATCACCATCTTCATCGTTTTCAGCATCATCATCACTAGCATCAGCATCATAATCAGAATCATCATCATCAGCAGCGTCGTCATCATCATCATCATCATCATCAACATCATCATCATCATCATCATCATCATCATCATCATCAGCAGCATCAGCATCAGCATCAGCATCATCAGCATCATCACCATCACCATCACCATCCTCCTCATCCTTGTCCTCATCCTCATCCTCATCCTGAGCCACACCCTCATCATCATCGCCATCATCAGCAGCAGCAACATCATCATCATCAGCATCATTATCAACATGAGCATGAGCATCAGCATGAGCATCAGCATCAGCATCATGACCATCATCACCACCACTATCATCATCATCATCAACATCATCATCATCATCATCAACATCATCATCATCATCATCATCATCATCATCATCATCATCATCATCATCGTCATCGTCATCGTCATCGTCATCAGCATTATCATTATCATCACCACCACTATCATCTTCATATCATCATCGGAATCAGCATCACTTCCACCACCATCATCATCATCATCATCATCAACATCATCACCATCATCGTCATCATCATCATCAGCAGCAGCAGCAGCAGCATCATCATCGGCATCATCATCCCCTCCTCCCCGTCTAAGGACTGACCCTGAGCGGATCCTGAGGACTGACCCTGAGCGGATCCTGCCCCTGCGGGAAGGCCGCCGCTGTCTGGACGGGCCCTCCCTCCGAGCCTCGGCCGCCAAGGTCGCGGAGAGCTCCGCTTGGGCGAGCTCGGCCAGGGCGCGGGCGGCGGCGGCGGCCCGCAGCCGGTCGGCGGCGCACACAGGGGGGAGGCAGACGGGGGCGGGCCCTCCCCAGACATGCTGGCGTCTCGAAAACATCATCATTGTCGGCCTCACGAGCCGTCGCTGTCGCTGGCGCCCGCCGTGATGCGCCGCCGCCTGCCGCCGCGCCGGCCGCGTCAGGCCAGGGACCCGAGGCCTCCAATCCCAGACGCCTGGCGTCTCGACAAAATCGAGGCGGCGGTTTGTCATCCTTGCCGGCCTCTCGGGGCCCTTGCCGGGCCGCGGGACCGTCCCAGGGAAGTGGTCGAGAGGTGAGAGGCGGGCCCTCCCTGAGATGATGCTTGGATCACCGCTGACGGGGCTCAGGGTACACGGGGGCTTCTCTAAGTGGATTCCAAGGTGGGATATATCTGGCCTCATCTGGCTTACAATTGGGTCACAAACGACCCGAATGGATTGAAAAGGTTAGGTAACTCTGTTCAGTGGGCTCCGCCTACTTTGCCGAGATCCTTGCCTCCCGTAAGCAGCTCAGGGCACCTGCCACCCACTTACAAGCTTGGTTTGGCCAGATAGAACACACATTGGCATCCAATTAGAGACCCCCTTATCCCCTTAGCAACCTTAGCGGTGGTCCAAACTCCCTTTCGCCCCTGGCGACTGCGCCCGGTTTCGGGCCCCGGGGCCCTCGCGGATCGATCTGGCCCGAGAAATGCAGCAGAACGACGAAGCATTTCACCTCCCTCTTCCCCCTGGTAGCACGAGTCCTCCTCTCTCCTCTTGCCCCCCACCCGGGGGGCCCGAGGGACCTGGCTGTCCCGCCCCCCGGGGGGGGGTCCTCTGCCCGTCGTGCTCTTCTTGTTCGTTTTGCAAACTCGCGGGGCCCAACGGGCCAGAGGCGTGCTAAGATCTCCAGCAACTGGTTAAGAATATTTCTAGTTCGCGCGCGCGGGGCGGCCCCTGGGGGTCCCCGGGCGAGAAATACCCCGGGCAAGTCCCGGGAGGGTCCTGGCAGGGTCGGGTCAGAGATGCCGGACCGGGCAATTTTTCGACACCCCTCACGAGGATCGTGGTCTCCGAGGGAGGAGCCGCAATCGACTACCCCCCCTCCCGCCCCAAGAGGCCCCCAAGAGCCCCCCAAGAGGCCCTGAGGGCCCCCAAGACGCCGCCAAGGAGCCCCAAGAGACTCCCAAGAGGTCCCCAAGAGGCCCCCAAGAGGCCCTAAAAAGGGCCCCAGGGCCGGCGGAATGAGCGAAGCGATTAGTAACCCACAGACCCAAAACTGATAGTAAGGAAGCGCGGTCAAACCCCGTGTACGCCCATGTCGAAGCTCTTCGAGCGGGGTTGGCCATCGAAAGTGGTCAAAGATTGACTGAAGAGACAAGGATGCAAGGGTACCCTTGGGAACGTCACTCATCCTTATCGCCGATTTCGACCTCAGATCCTGGCACCCTGATTATTGCGCCTCTGGCGTTTCCGCCCTTTCAGGCCCCAGGGCTCGATCCGGCCAGAAAAATGATGCAGAACAATGGGGTCCAAGGCCCCAATCGATGTTCTACGATGTGGCAACTTGTTCGCGTCGTCGGATCTGAAGGTTTTCAAAAGGGCGATGGCCTTCTCAGTAGCGTGTGAGGTCCCCAAACGGACCGTGCGGTGACCCGGAAATCTCCAGAGACCTCACCGCACGGTGAGTCGCCCGACGCGCCATCGGAGAACAACCCGAAGCCCAAAACCGTGCGGCCAGCCCGAGCACCAACTGACTCACCACACGGCGTGGTCACCACACCGTTTGGGGCATCCCGGAAAAGTTTCTAGGCCTTCACCGAAGCCACAGAAGATTTATCAGAAACCTTTTGGCTTTCTGAAAGACCCAGCCGTCTTCTGAGAAGGCGTGCCCCCTTCCTCAAATCCCAGGCAACCTGGCTCTTTCACAACCCGAACCCCTACAAAGATCTAGACCCATTCCTCCGAACTCGCTTTTCATCCTGAGGCGTTTCGTCGCGGACCCGGGCCTTGCGGAGGCCCCCAGAGGCCGAAGATTGACAACACAAATCCCGTCTCGTGTTTTAGCGACGCAATGGAATCTAGGCCCGCAAGTTGCACATCGACCCACAGACCTCCGTGGGGGGGCGCGTTCTGACCAGAATTTGGAGGCGAACCCGGCCGCGGCGACAAGAAACGCCCCAGAGGTCCTAAAAGCCTCGAGGTTCGAAGTTCGGAGGGGTGTTCCGCTCCTCGCGGGGCACCTGCCCACCATCTCGCGCCCCTCCTCGGCGCGCCGCCGAGCCAGTCGTCGGGGGCCAGGAACGACAGGGCGCGGAGCGTCAGCGGCCCCGCGTCGCCGAGGGGCGTTGCGGCCGCCATCGGAGAAAGGGAGCGCCCGCCGGGGGATGGGGGCGTGCGACACCTGATCCCAGACCATTCCGCCAGGGCGATTCATCTGGACATCCAATCCACCTAAACCATTTGATTGTTTTATGGGGGAATGGGGGAGGTGGGAGAGCGGGCCTCTCGCGTCGCAGGGGTTGCGGTCGGTGCCGCTTGGAGCCGCCAAAGAGGTCAGGCTGTCGCAGGGGGGGGGGGGAGGAGCGGGAGTCGGGAGGGGGCGCCCCAGGTGGAGGAGGAGGAAGAGGAGGAGGCGGAGGAGGAGGAGGAGGAGGAGGACGAGGAGGAAGAAGAGGCGGAGGACGAGGGGGAGGAAGAGGAGGAGGACGAGGAGGAGCGAACGTCACCTGAGGGGGCGGCGGTCTGCTCAGCCGCGCCGCAGCGCACCAGCTCTCCCCGCCAGGTCAACGGGAAGACGGAGAACTCGGCGCGCGGCGGCGATGGCGGCGGTCTGCTTGCTGTAGGTCATGGGCTGGATGTCGTCCTTCGTGAGGTGGTGCGTCCTCGTGACCGCGCTGAGATGCGCGACCGAATTCGCGACGCCGCTCTTGCCGTCGAAGGGCTCGGACAAGGCGGGCAACGCAAGACGCGTCAGGAAGTTGGCGCTCAGCTGGCCGCGCGGCAGGCTCAGCTGGTGCCGCGTCCTCTCGCACACGAGGTAGTGCTGGATGCTGTCGTTGCCCTGCGGGTGCGTGCGACTGAAGTGGCAGGGGGCGTTTGTCCAGGATAACGCGCATTCTGTAGCTAGTCGTCCATGCGCCCATGAGCGCCTTCAGGGCAGCCCACAGCCTCGCTGGCGGCAACATCGCGAAGTAGGCGCGCAATCGCTTCCAACGAGCTGGTCGGTTATCTAGCACACGCTGGAGTTGTAGCAGGTCAGCAGGCTCAGGTACGTCATCTGGAGAGGGGTCGATGTCCATGTTGTCGTCATCGGGGCTGGAATCTGGGACGGGGATGTGGTGCGGCAGGAAGTTGGCGATCCAGCTGCGTCGGGCTCGGTGCTGCGCGGCTTCGTCTGCGAACAATGCAGTCTGGCTGCGCGTGTCCTCCCCGTTCTTGGTCGCTCTCGTGAGACGGCGTTCGACGCCGGTATTGTCCCATGTCTGCTCGCACGCGGCGGCGGCTACACGGCGGCGCTGCGTGTCCGCGGCGCACAAAGGGGCGAACAGGTCGGTGCCGAGCAGTGCGTTCAAGTGCGCGGTGCACCACTGGATCCAGTCTTCGCGGTTGCCGACACGTCCGTCTCGATGCAGCATGTCAGGAAACCAATGAGACGCCCGCACTCTGGCTCGCGTGAGACGTCGCTCCTGCGCACGCTCAGCTTCGCGACGGGGGCCGTCCGGCGGCCCGCGCGCGACCTGCTCGGCAGGGTCCAGCGCGGGGTACCAGGCGGAGAGACGACGCTTCATGGTGTCAGGCATTGCGCCGGAGTAGAGCTGCTCGTTTGGCGTCATCATGCAAGCATTCTGGGGGCGTGATCTTGGCGCGCTTGCGACGATGAGGTCGATCTTGCTGCGGTTGATGCTGCTGCGCTGGTTGTCGTTGACGAATAGCTGGAAGGCCTGCTCGTGCCGAGCGCTTGCGCGAGCCAGCATTTCCTGCGCGCGTTCGCGGGGGCGGAGCAGCCGCGCGGGTCGAACGTTTGAAATGGGGGCCTTTGCAGTCAGTGGAGAATGCGGAGTTGGCGATGCCCTCGAAACGCTGGACGATGGCAGTCTCGATGCCCCAGCAGCCATTGCACCGCCGCCCTTGCGCCGCGGCGACGAGAAGCAGCTGGTAGTAGGCTTCGTCGCATAACTTCCAATGCGCGCTCCTCCACTCTGCCACAGTGGCAGCGGCGGTTCTCCAGAGAGTTGCTGCCAGGTAGTTCTCGACGCCGATGGGGATTTCCACGTTGGCCCAAAGAGACATCGCGAGGACGTCGGACTTGGCGAAGCTGGCATGGGGCGACGCGCAGCAGATTTGTGGATGGCCCGCAGCTCTTCCTGGAGGATGCCCTCAGGGTGCTCGAAGAGCTGACCGACGCACCCCCGCGGCGACGTGGTAGAGCTCGATGCATTGCTGGGCTGTGGCGTGCGATGCGGCGAGCTTCTCGACGCGGTCCCGCCCTTTTACTGCGGGCCCACGCCATCGGCCTGCAAGCGATGCACCGGGGCCGACGAAGCATCCGAGGCAGGGCGCCTTGGAATCGATCTTGAAGTTGAACCAGGGGGAGTGGGCCGCAGCGGGCATGAGGCGCATCTCGTCGGTGGTGTATGGGGTTGGCAGCGCCCACGCGGGTGCGACGATGCACTTCCTGGCTTGGAGATGGAGGCAAGAAGCGTCTCGGCTGCGATCGCGCGCGGGGCGGGCGCGAAGATGTCGTGGGGCCTGGCAAGAATGATGCCGAGGTCGTCAGCGCAAGCGCTGAAGAGACCGCGCTCGATGGCCCTGAGCTCAAAGCTGATGGCGTCGATGAGGGGGTCGAAGGCGAGGGTCCAGATGGCGCTGCTCAGTGGGCAGCCTTGAGCTACGCCTGATGCTGCGATGAGCAGCGGGCGCCACTCTCCTCCCATGTCCAGGATCGAGGCGGGCCAGCGGCAACAGGCCTGGACATGGCGCACCACGTTGCCGCGGACGTCCCAGCGCGAGAGGGTGTTCCACATCCACTGATGGCCGAGACTCGGGAAAGCGGCCGCGATGTCCATGCTGGCGAAGACGGCCACGTCTGTCGACGACGAAAGCGACGTGATCGGCTGAGTCGTCTGCCGGCGGCATCCACCACGACAGCGTCGTTCAAAAACTGGCGGCCGCTGACGAAGCCCAGCTGCTCGGGCGACGTCTGGGCGGCGAGGGCGCGAAGCTGGCGGTTGGCGGTGGTCGCCAGCGACTTAGCATCCGAGTTCTTCAATGGTAGCGCACGGAAGCAATCTGGAGCGCGCGTGCACTCTGCGCTGCCACACGGCATGAGAGAGTAGTCGAGAGGGTAGCCGAGGTTGTGCGGGATGTTGTAGTTGGCGGCGGCGTCGTAGCAGACGTCGCCCATAATGTCGAAGCTGCTGGGCGTTCGGGGCCACGCCTTGCATGGAAGAGCGTCTGGGCCTGGACAGGGGCCCCCAGCAAGCCTAGCGGCTGTCTCGAGCGCCCGCGCGCCAGGCAAGGGGAGGTCGGCAAGCTGGCGCCGAGGGAAGATGGAGTTGAGGTACTCGGTGAGGCGCAGATTGCCCACGTGCTTCTCTGCAGATTCTTGGGCACAGTGCCGCATGATGGCCCTGTGCATGGCTGCGGGGCCAGCCACTGTGTTGGTCGATTTGCCGACGACGATCTTGACGCTCGACAACACGAGGCGCTTGGAAAATGGTCTCCAACATTCTCCTCGGAGTCCTTCACGTCTGGCGCGCTGGCGCCATTTCTGGCCAACGGGTACACCGTTGGCTGCGTAGGCAGTTCTCGATCGGGCTGACGCTAGAGCCTGCTCCGCTCGTCGCTGAGGCTGGCGTGGGTGGTGTCGGTGGCCTCCGTGAAATCGTTCATGCCATTGATGCTGACGGTGCCCTCCACGATCTTCAGGTGGAACTGCCCGATGTCGATGTTCTCGATCAGGGTCTTCGCGAGCGGGACATGATGGTGCCAGGCGGCTCTGGCGACGCTGCGCAGGGACATGGCACGGACCTCGCGCGAGACCGAAGCAGGTTGTGACGGCAACTCTGCGGCAGGAATCTTAGAGAGAGTGTCACGCGCGAGACGTCGAAGATGTACGCAAGTATGCCACGCTCGGTGGCAGGTTTGGGCTTGCGCAGACGGTTGCGCAGGTTCATGATCCTGTGGTCGCTGATGGGCCCTTGGTGTTCTCGAGCAGCGAATCGTCGGCGACATAGGTGGTCTCCACGAGGGGCATGAGGTGGCTCGGGAGGTTGATGAAGCATCCCTCGATCGTCGATTCGCGCATGTTGGCTTGCGATCTGTGTGTCGTGGACGGAGTAGCAATCTCGGCCATGTTGCGGAGCAGGTTGCGCCAGAAGACAGGCTGGTACTGGTAGCGCTGCGCGGCTGCGGTGTCAGCGTCCACGGGGGGTGTTGATCGACTTCGGCGGGAACTCGGAGACGTTGAAGTCACCCACTATGAAGAGAAAACGGTGTTGTGGTTGCTCGTTGGAGGAGGAGGAAAGGGAGGAGGAGGAGGAGGAGGAGGAGGAGGAGAAGGAGTCTGTCTGTTGTATGTCTGTCTTCCCCAATCAAGCTCCACATGTCTTATCACGCAAACTGTTTGCCCTGGGCTCGGCTCTTGTCGCCAGATCTCTTCCACCAGGTGTGCGCACACTCCCGAGACCCCCGAGACTCCCGAAAACTCAACAGGGGCTGCCGATGATAACGGCGGCAGGGTATCTCAAGTACTGGAAGGTCAAAGCAGTCCACGCGGAGAAAGACACTCCTCAGAAAGCGCGGCAGACCCGGCACATGTACTCCGTCAACGCGTGGACTGTCCTCGGTGGGGGCACTATCACGGTGCTGGTGAATGGCGTCATCACATCCCTTGTCGTGAAGATGGGCAGCACGCCCAAGCCAAGCCCCCCTTCCCAGGACACCGCAGGAGAGAAAAGTACAAGGCAGTCTGGAGGGGTTCCTGCGCAGCGCAAAGCACCGCAGGTCAGTAAGCATAGTACTGCGCATGCGAGTGGAGGAGTGAGCAGTGGTGCTGTGAGGCCTGGGCTTCGACAGACCGTGGTAGACAGTGGGCGAGTGAGCTTTCGAGGAACGTGGGGCCCCCCTGACCAACCTGTCCGGAAGAGACGACGAATGCGCACACGGTAGCACATGCATCGTTTACTTAATGTGTTGTGTTTACCGTTTGTCGCAGTTCCTCACGCGGTGCGGAGATTCCAGTGGTCCCGATCAGTCTGGGGATCCCAGTGGTCCCGGTCAGCGTTTCGAACCCTTCTCCTCGTCCTGTGTCTCCCTCGC
This sequence comes from Prorocentrum cordatum, assembly GCA_963575745.1. Taxonomy (NCBI): domain Eukaryota; class Dinophyceae; order Prorocentrales; family Prorocentraceae; genus Prorocentrum; species Prorocentrum cordatum. The sequence continues at coordinate 92,590 of CAUYUJ010014581.1, read as the reverse complement.
CTCCGCCTGTAAAATCTCGTGTTGTCTGATGTATTCCGCCTGCTCATGAGTCCTGCAGAGAGAGCCACGAAGCATGGCACTTGTTTGACATCGGCGGGGACACGGTGCTCCCGCGCCGCACATCGGTCGTTGTCCCTTGCAGCTTCCAGGCACTTGACCATCTGATGCTTGCCGCCGCCGCCGCCTCGACCTCCTCCTCCTCCTACACCTCCTTCTCCTCCTCCTCCTCCTCCTACTCCTCCTCCTCCTCGTCCGGCTCCTCCTCCACCGTCACTTCCACCTCCACCTCCACTTTCTCCTCCTTCTCCTCCTTCTCCTCCTCCTCCTCCGCCTTCCCCTCCTCTCCTCCTCTTCTTATTAATACGTTTATGTTTATTCGTCTTCTTCTGATTCAGATTACTATTCGTCGTCTACTTATTATAATGTGTCTTCTTCCTCCCCCTCCTCCTCCACTTCTTCCCCAACCATCATGTGGTGTGATTCCACGCTTTGAAGAGACAACCCCCGCGTTCCGTCCTCCTCCTCCTCCCAATCCTCCCTCCTCCCAGCATCATCGTCAGAATCATGATCAGCATCCTCAGCAGAATCATCATCAACAGCATCATCACAATCATTCTCAACAGCCACCTCAGCATCATCATCATCAGCAGCATATTCACGATTATTAGCATTATTAATAACATTATCAGCAGTAGCATCGTCGACAACACTCTCCTCCTCATCATCATCACCATCAGCAACCACCAAGCATCAATCATCACCATCAGCATCATCATCGACAGCGCCATCACCATCATCAACCATCAAACATCATCAGCATCCTCGTCATCATCGTCATCGGCATCATCATAGCCATCAGCATTATCGTCAGCATCCGTAGCATCAGCATCAGCATCAGAACCAGCATCATCACCAACATCAGCATCCTCATCATCCTCATCATCCTCAACATCATCAGCCACATCATCATCATCACCATCATCACCAGCATCAGCATGATCACCACCGCCACCATCATGGTCATCATCATCATCAGCATCATCACCACCAGCGGCGGTGTCCACATGCGTCCGCGCCATCAATTTCGCCACACCCTTCACACGCTTCGTGGCCCGATAGCGAGCTCCACCGAAGGCCCCAGTGGCGGTGCTCACATGCGTTCGCGCTACCCAGTTCGGCACACCCCTCACGCGTTTCGTGCGAAGGCCAGCTCATAGAGCGCCAAACAGAGTAGCTCATAGAGCGCCAAGCTGAGCAGCGCAGAGAGCGCCAAACAGAGCAGCTCATGTAGAGCGCCAAATTGAGCAGCTCAGGGAGCACCAAACAAAGAAGCTCATAGAGTGCCACACAGAGCAGCTCATGGAGCGACAAAATGAGCGGCTCAGAGAGCGCCAAACAGGGCAGGTCATAGAGCACCAAACGCTCAAGAGCAGCTCAGAGAGCGACAAACAAAGCAGCTCAGAGAGCGCCAAACAGATCCCTGGGAACCTTCGGATCACTGGGAATCGATTCCCAGTGATTGTAAAGGTGATCCCAGGATCGCCTTCCGCATCACTGGGAATCGATTGCCAGTGATCTAGAATAGTGATCCCAATGGGATTCTGCTTAGGGCGTGTCTGGCGTGCTAGATCCTATGGCTTGTTTCGGTTCTTTTCCACAAGAACGCCCTCTGGGGCTTCGGCGCATGCCGCCAGCCATCCAGAAAGCTCTGGGCGAGGTGGAAGCAGAGGCTTTTGCTGCTCAATATGGATCCAGGACGGCCCAAGATGGCCTCCAAGACGGCCAAGGTGGCTCTGAAATTTGCCCAAGCTGGTCCAAGGTGGCCTCCAAGACGGCCCGAGAGGATCCAAGATGCCTCCAAGTTTGCCCAAGAAGCCTCCAAAACGGCCCAAGCTGGCCTCAAGATGACCGAAGTCGGCCAAAGAGGCCTCCAAGACGGCCCAAGAGGCCCCCAAGAGGGCCCCCAGAAGGCCCGAAGAGCCCAAAATCATTGATTTCTCAAGGTTTTGAAGGAGTCTAGAACTTCTTTCTGTTCGGCCGTTCGACGGCCCGAGACGGCCCAAGGGGCGCCCCAAGTTCGCCCAAGAGGCCTCCGAGATGGCCCCAAGAGGGCCCCGAGAGGGCCCAAGAGGCCTCCAAGATGCCCAAGATCGCCTCCAAGACGGCCCTGGAACACCCCAAGAGGGTCCCAAGTCGGCACAGAGAGGCCCCCAAGACGGCTTCCGACGGCGTGGAACGGGCCAGGACCCTAAGACGTGCAAAGAGGCTCCTGAGAAGCCCCCAAAGGCCCCCAAGAGGCCCAAGGGGGCTCGAAGAGGCTCCCAGAAATTTCCCTGGAGGCCCTAAGAGTGCTCCCAGAGGCTCCCAAGATGCCCCCTGCTGCTCCTCCTCCTCCTCCTCCTCCTCCTCCTCCTCCTCCTCCTGACCTTCCCCGCCATCCTCCCCCCGAGTCTTCCCCGAAGAGTTTCCACAACGGCTGTGGGAACACATGGTCCGGTAGCTTGGCAGAGCTCTTGCCACAACGCTCGGCCACAGTGGCGATTCCAAAGGGCAGGGGGCGGCGTTGATTCGCCGTTGGCGTCTTTGATGATCACAAGAGCTCCAAGAAGCCCACAAAAAACGCCCAAGGGACCCTCAGGAGAAACACGCAACAACCGCCAGTCCCCAAAGGAGCTGGCGGTGTAGCGTACGCCTAAGAATCAGCATCGCAAGAAGAAGTCACAAACAAAACCCTAGACCCCGTCTTGCTGCCGCATTGTTCGAGCCGGATCGCTCCGCGAGGATGCCCAGGCCGAAGGAGGGCGAAATCGCTCAATGTGAAAAAATGCGACGCCAGGATCTTGAGGTCTCTCTTGGTCGGACGGGCCCAAAATCGAGATAAATTCATTCCAGAGCGTTCCAAAACGCTCTCAGAGCGTTCCGGAACGCTCTGATAGAAAGGCCGGCGTGCCCGATACATCCTCCAGAGCCGACAGATCTCAGAGATTCTCGACTCATCCTCACCCGAATCAATGCTCGTCCTGGCCTCGTCTTAGAAATCTCTCTTGGTGCTGGCCGGTGCCGCTGGAGCGGGGCGGTCTAGGCGCCCGGGCACGATGGTGATGGAGGCGGTGCTGCTGGCCAGCAGACGCGCTGACCTCGGCTGGGACAGTCAGCATCGAGTCGGTGAGCCCCATCGACTCGAGATCCGAATGGGGCCGCGCTGCATCGGCACAGAGGCCCTCGTCGCCACCGCTGGATTCGCCTCGAAATTCTGGTCAGAAGGCACCCCGGGAGAGGTCTGGGGAGTAGCGGTATCGGTACCTTTTGGTTGCCCCAGCAGCGACAAATCGAGTCGCATCGGCTGCACCAGGATGCACAGCAGCGCCACGTGAACATCGGGCCGCATCGGATCACCAGGAAGTCGAGATCGAATCGGACCCAGACGTGCGATGTCCTGATTATTTCAATACGGGATTCCCAGAAGTCCTGACCCTTTCCCCGGTACCCGTCTTTCATCCGTAGTCGATTTCGCTTAAGGGCCTGAGGCACGGCGAGGGCCCCGTCCTGAGATCTCCTGAGGCACGGCTGGGGCCGAAAACGACGAGCAACCTCCGTCCTGAGTTGATCTGGACGCGGGCACGTCTGGGGAGATCGAACTGGCCGAACACGAAATCGAATCGGATCGATCGGCTCGAAGTGGGCCCTGGCCTCGGCTGGCTGGGCACGGTCGCCAGCACCGCGGAGGCCGCAGAGCTCCGCGGGCCCTCGCCGATGCGCGTGAGGGCGGAGACCTCGGCGGTGTACGTGCGGCCGCAAACGAGCGAGGTCGCGGTGAACTCCGTGATGGATGGGTGGTCGGCGCCTGGGGTTGTCAAAGAGCGGAGTCAGAAGCTTCTGGGAGCGACTACAAGCTATTCGTACGGAGCCAGATAAGCCGAGGGTAAGCCCAGGACTAAGCCCGATGAAGCCAGGACTAAGTCCGATCAAGCCAGGTCGGCGTATAGGATAACGAAGGAAGAACAGACGGCACAAGCAAACTGTCGGAGCTCCGCGCGGGGTTCTTGGAGCGGCGCTCGGCCTCCTTGGCGGCGCCCATGGCGCCGCCCCTGGCGCGCTCTACGCGCCACGGAGGTCCATCGCGGATCCGAGAAATCCGCGCGGAGCTCTTCAGGTTTATATGTATGCCGCTTTCTCCTCTAGAGAAACAACTTCTGGGAGGTCTTCGAAGAAACGGCTCAAGACTACTAGGACACGATTATACAAGGCCAGGGTAAGCCCAAGGTTCGGCCCGATTAAACAGGATTGAGCGGGGTCCTGCAGAACTAGGCGGGAGTATGCCGACTTAGGCTGGCTTTCGACCATGGGTATTCCAGCGCCAGTGCTGAATGTGAGCTCCAAGGAGTTGCATTCGTTTTTCAAGCTAGTGGATGTGGGCAGGGATGGGTCTAGCCCCAGCCCGAAGAGAAGCCGAGCAGACCTGCGAAACAAAATTCCTGCGTGTGTTGCTATGTGGCTCTTCGGGCGCCGTCGTACACCAGGCTGGTCTCGTCGCTCCGGCCGGTGTTCATGTACAGCCGGTAGCCGATCAGCGGCGCGCCTCCAGTGTACAGCCCATCCAGGGGCGACCACGTCCACGTCATCGAATTCGAGGTGGTGGCCGCCTGGCCCAGGTCCTCGGGAGCCGATGTGGGCACCGTGCCCACGATGTGGGACACGACGTTGGAGTAGGTGCCGAAGCCAGCACCGTTCACGGCTCGGAGTCGGAACTGGTACACCACGCCCTTCAGCAGCCCAGCGATGGTCGTGGAGAACTGCGTGTTGTCGGGGTAGGGTCCGTCCTCCACCCAGATGTCGAAGAGCGGCTCGGGCGCGTACTCGACAACGTAGTACTGGATTGGCTCGCCACCATTCTCGTCTGGGGGGAGCCACGAAGCCGTGACGCTCGTCTCTGAGGCTGGCACGACCACGAGCTCGTTCGGTGACGACGGCTCAACGGACATCGTCTTGTATATCACGTCGGAATCAGGGCTCACCCCAACCACGTTCGTCGCCCGCACGTAGGCCCGATAGGTGCGACCAGGTACGAGCCCCGTGGCCAAGAAGGAAGTTTCGTAGGGCCTGTTGTAGCCGTCGTACACCTTCGTGAATCGGCCTCCAATGCCGTCATCCACGTAGAGATCATACCCTGTGAGGAGCGAATCGTCATCAAGGCCAGCGATCTCAGTGCCAGTGAGCGGTAGCCACGAGAACAAGAGCTCGGTAGCAGAAACGTGGGTTGCATTCAGACCCTGGACCTGCTCGGGCAGGGAAGCCGTGTACGTGGTCAGCAGCGGGGAGGTGCTGGACCACTCGTCCAGGCAATTCTTCACCTCAACTCCCCACTGGTACTGTGTGCCACAATCCAGGCCATCCTGAAAATACTCAAGGATAGTCGAGGGCTGCTCGGTGCCAGCCATGAGCTGGCCGTCCCTGAGCACTCGATACTGAAGCAAGTCGCACCCACCGTCATCCTCTGGTCGCGTCCACTTGAACTTGACGTACCCAGTCGAACACACCGACTCCAGCAGTATCGGCTGTCCCACCGTAGACGGCAGAGACGCTGTGACGAAGAAGACGCGCTCAGACTCGGGCCCTTCGCCGGCGGCGTTGATGGCGGCCACCGTGAAAGAATAATAGCGGTACTGGACAAGCCCGGCAGCGCTGAAGTCCAATGACGCGCCCCTGTACACCTCGCTCAGGGGAGAACCCAGCCCATCATCCATGCGCAGGACGAACTGGTAGATATCAGCCCCGTTGTCGTCTGGAGCAGTCCAGCTCACTGTGATGTTCGACCTCGTCCGGTCCACGAGCGTCACTGCGTCTGGCTGTGCCGGCACTCCCGCCGCCACGAAGGTGGAGACGTAGCTGTACTCGCTCGCGGCCTGCTCGTTGAGGACCCTGATGCGATACTGATAAGTGCCGCCCGACACCACGTCAGTGTCCTCATAGGTGGTGTTCGGCGTCGGCATGCTGGCCAGCGCCGTGAAGTGGCCGGTGCCGGTGTCTCGCTCAATCTCCGTCTCGGTGACCGGCAGGCCGCCGTTCGCGGGCATGACCCAGGAGAGGACGATCGCTACCTCGGAGGTGCTGGCCTCCGGAGCCCCAGGTGTGTCCGGCGGGCCGGCGGCGGTGAAGGGACCGTAGACGGCCCCGTTCGTGCACCCGACCTTGTTGCACGCGGCGACGAAAAAGTTGTACTCCCTCCCCGTGATGAGACCCACGAACTTGTACTCGTGGCCAGTGACGTCGATCTCGGTCTCTGGCTCATAGTAGGAGGTAGGCAACACGTCAACCTGGGTGTAGTCGCCTCCCAGGCCGTCGTCGCGGAATGGCACGAAATTGGTGATGGGAGAACCTCCGTCGCTGTTCGGGTTGGTCCACCCAAAAGTGATGGAATCCGAGGTCGCCGTGCCGTCTACGGGGGCGATGGTGACGGTCTCTGGGGTGCTCGCGGCGGTGAAGAGGCTGATGCTGCTGAGGGCTCCTGCCATGATCGTCCTCCTCCTCTCCCTCCTCCTCCTCCTCCTCCTCCTCCTCATCCATCTCCTCCTTCCTCTCCTCATCATCATCATCATCCTCATCCTCATCATCATCATCACCACCACCATCATCGTCATCATCATCGTCATCAGCATCACCAACATCATCATCATCGTCACCACCACCATCATCATCATCATCATCATCATCATCATCATCATCATCATCATCATCATCATCACCATCACCATCATCATCATCATCATCATCGTCATCATCATCATCGTCATGCTCATCACCATCAGCATCATCATCAACATCAGCATCAGCATCTGCATCATCACCATCCCCATCACCATCCCCATCACCATCACTATCACCATCAACATCATCATCATCATCGTCATCATCATCATGATCATCATTATCGTCATCAACAGCATCATCATCACCACCGCCATCATCATCAAGAACATCATCATCCTCATCATCAGCACCATCACCATCACCATCACCATCATCATCATCATCATCATCATCATCATCATCATCATCATCATCATCATCATCATCATCATCATCACCACTGAGGGCTCCGGCCAGCGTGCACGGGTTGTAGCCAACCGGGCACTCTGGGGCATCCCCGTTGTCGAGGAGGGGCTCGGGGGACTCGCCGCCAGCACACTCGGAGAGCGCCTGCACCTGGAACTTGTACTCCCTCCCCCTGGTCAGGCCGTCGACCACGAACGACGTGACCGACAGGTCGCAGATGGTCCTGGAGTTCGTCAGCTGGCCCGAGTTGAGCCCGTCGTCGTAGAAGATGATGTACTGGACGAGGGGCGCCCCTCCGTCCGAGGAGGGCGGATCCAGGCCGATGGTGATGGCCTCGGGCTCGGAGAGCACCAGCTTCGGCTGGGGCGGCGCCGAGGGCGCCACGGCGGCCACGAAGGTGGCGACAGCGGAGCGGTTGCCCTCTCCTGCGGTGCTCACGGAGCTGACTTGGTATCGGTACCTCAGGCCAGGCGTGAGGCCGGTGTGCTGGAAGCTCCGAACGGAAGGGCTCCCAGAACCATCGAAGACCAACACCAATTCGTCGTTCATCCCGGTGTTGGCGTACACCCGGTAGCCGGTGACCAAGCTTCCGCCAGTGTCTTCGAGGTCGATCACAGCACTCCAGGACACCTCGATGGCCGTCTGAGTCACCGGCGGATTGTCTCGGGTTACCTCGGTGGGTGGGCTCGGCAAGCTGGCCGCGCTAGCCACGATATAGGGAGACACATCCGCGAAGTTGTCGTCCTCGATGCCGTTGATGGCCAGCACGCGGTATTTGCACTTGCCATCGGTGCACAGGTAGCCCCTGTCGTCCAAGCAATCGTGGGTCTCGGCGGATAGCACAGTGGAGTACACGCCGTCCTGAGCTAGCTGATGGAACTCTGAGGGTACGTCGGAAATTAATCCTGAGCTAGCTGATGGAAGGTCCAGGACGACCGCCGAAAATTAATCCACCCAAGGTGCTCCGCCAATTTTCAAGTATGTGGACTTCTACTTGTCCTCATCCCTCGTTCCCCCTACTGGCCTCCCCTCTTTCTCCCCCATCCGTCTCCTCATCTTCCTTACACATCCTCGCTCTACCTGCAGTCCTCATCGTACTCCTCATCCTGCTACCCCTCCTCCTCATCATCCCAATTACTACGCTTCACTCTGCTGCCTCCTCCGCACCGTCCTTATCGTCACACTAAACCTGATCCGCTCTCTACTCTAGCTTCTCCTTACAATCCACTTATTATTCTGCATCAGCATCATCATCATCGCCATCAGCATAATAATCATCACCATCATCATCATTAGCTTCATCAGCTTCGCCACCATCCTCAACAATATGATCAGCAGCGACATCATCATCATCATAATCAGCATCATCAGCAGCAGCAGCATCGTCATCATCAGCATCGTCGTCATCGTCATCATCGTCAACATCAGCATCATCATCATCAACAACAACAGCATCATCATCATAATCATCATCATCATCCGAATTATCAACACCTAAACCATTATCCTCAACAACATCAGACTTCTCGCTCCTGGAGCAACTGAGAACCACACATCCGAGTACCTCCCGATCACCAGTAGCACCGCCGACCACCTCATCAACATCGTCATTGTCATGCCCATCGTCGTAACCATCACTATTAATATATCATCAGAAGAGCAGCATCGCGTCAATACATGTGTAACGGTCCTCGCACGCTTCACCCTAATCCTCATCATTGTCATCAGCATCATCCTCATCATCCTCATCATCATCACGATCATCGTCATCATCATGATCTTCAGCATCCTCATCATCATCATCATCACCATCAGCATCGTCATCATCCTCATCATCGCCACCATCCACAACAATAATATTAGCGTCAGCATCAGCATCAGCAACACCATCACCACCACCATCACCATCACCATAATCATCATAATCACCACCGTCCTCATCGTCGTCACCACTATCATGATGGTTCTCATCGTCATCACCATGACCCTCCTCATCCTGGCGCCCATTCCCCCTCATCATGTTGACCCTCCCACTCGCTCATCATACCAATGACTTTCCTCATCGATCTCACCACTCCTCTTAACTCGTCCTCGAATGACATCGGTTGTCAGCCAACCTCATGCCCACCCAACTCATCCCCCCTTCGACTTCGTCACCTCATTCATCATCATCATCATCATCATCATCAGCATCATCATCAGCAACAGCATCAGCAGCATCATCGTCGTCATCAGCATCACAATCATCATCGTCATACTTATCAGCATCATCATAAACATCATCATCAGCCTCATCATCAGCATCATCAGCATCACCAGCATCATATCATCATCAGCATCATCATCTGCATCATCATCCTCATCACCAGCAGCAGCAGCGTCATCATCATCGCCATCACCTCGACCTGCACCATCGACCTCAAAGGCATCGTCATCATCATCACCATCGTCATCATCAACATCATCAGCATCACAATCGGCGTCGACATCATCATCATCAGCAGCATCATCACCATCACCATCACCATCACCATCACCGCCACCGTCACCGTCACGGTCACCATCATCGCCAGACCCCTCAGTCTCATCATCACCATCAGCCTCATCATCATGATCATAAACATCATCATGATCAGCAACATTAAGATCGCCATCTTACCGACGCCGTCATCATCAGCATCATCATCATGATCATCATCACCATCACCATCGCATCAACAGGAAGTTCACCATAAGCACCAAACTCACGATCATCAACATCATCGTCATCATCATCAGCATCATCATCAGCATTATCACCATCATTATCATCGTCGGCGTCTTCTTCATCGTCGTCGTCATCGTCAGCCTTGTCTTCTTTAAGATTTGACCTGCTCCTTCTCACTGTGACTCACACCGCACCCCTCTGACTCACTCATCTTCCTCCTCACTGTTCGACTCCCCTCATCCTCCTCATCATCCGCCAACTCATCCTGCTCTTACTCATCTGTTCTCGCTGCTAATCCCCTGTCCTTTTCCCTCTCTGCCCCCATGCCACATCTACCACAACACCATTATCATCATTCCTCCTTCTCCCCATGCTCACGGCATCTCAGCCATGCTTACTCCTCAAACCTCTTGCTCCCGCGCCCTCCTCCTCATCCTTCTCTTCTTCCTCCCCCTCCTCCTTCACCTTCTCGCACTCCTCACTCGTGGCGTTCCCGCGTGGACGCGGCGCATGTTTCGCCCGCCGGATCGCATGCAAGCGGCAGCGGCAGCGGGGCCGCGCAAGAGCGGTCACAACGCTCCCCTCGCCAAAGCGCCGCGCAGATTTTGCCTGCAAATGATGGTGCTGCTTTGACGCGGCCCATACCTCGTCTGCCGCATTCATCAAAAATCCGGCCGCCCGAGAGAAAGCTAAATGAGGCTCTCGCAACGCAAGGTTTTCTGGAAATTCTGATCTCACCCGTGAGCGACCCGCTGCTGTTGGTCCTTTGCCAAGTCGTCGGAAGCGGAACCGCGCGCGAGCGCCTTCCGTTCGCTAGGTGGGAACGCGTTCCAGTCCCAATACCAAGTTGTGCCAGCATTGACTTGTATGTCATGGGAGGGATGATGGGTATGGGCGGGTCACGCTGAATTATTTGACATAGCTAAGTTGATTCGCATATCCTCCCAATCTGGCGCCTAGCCGACCAAAAACCCGCCAGCCTCGGCCTCTCCATCCTGCCCAAAAGTCAGAAGGGGCGGGCCTTCTCAGAAGGCTCGGAAGGCCTCGGGCCTTCTGAGAAGTGTTCTAAGCCGTCCCCCAAAACACACAGAATTTCTCAGAAGCCAGAGGGCTTCTGAGAAGCCCCGCCCCCTTCTGAGATGACCTTCTCCTTCTCACTTCCTCCCCTCGCTCGCCGCCAAAATGAAGCAGATGTTGTGAAGCGGAAGTGCTGCCTCGGCGCGGTGCGTACTTCGACTTGGCCGCGCTCATCGCAAACGCCGCCGCGCGAGATAAGGCCAAATGGTGCTCTTGCCGCAACGCCGCAGCAAAAAATGTATGGAACTGTTGCACGCGCCCGTGCGCGGCCCCGGGTCTCGCTCTCGCCAAGTCGTGGGAATCGAGGCAGCGCGCGAACCCCTGTCGCTCGCTCGGGGGAAATGCACGCCAATCCCGATTTTTGCGCCAGCACCAGCTTGGGTGGCCAGGGGCGGGGCCCACTGACTCGTTCGGCCTGGATGGCGTGATGTAGTCATTCCCATACTCCGAATCCTACTCCTGCTGCTGCTGCTCATACCGCTAATGAGCTGCCATGCGGGATCCCCCGCAGAAGTAATATCATTAGGTGCGGCCCTGGAGATCTCGATCCATCTTCCGTACGGAGGCCACGCTGTGGGCCCACTCAGACCGAAACTCCAAACCATGTCCTGCGACATCCCGGACTGTGGCTTCTTTCGTTTGGGTGGCAGCAATTACTTCAATTACTTGCGACGAAATGGTCCCCGTAAGCACAAGTGGCCAAGAGGGTCGCGGCATAGTTTATATGTTCCGCCCGCCACCAGGTTCCTTCAAGCACTGCACACTGGTGAATATGTAAGTGTCGTAATTGGCGGACTGAACCTTGTAGCCAGTGATGGGCATGCCCCCGTTGTCGCTCGGCGGTTCCCACGCTATCTCGATGTAAACCTGAGTCGAGGACTTCAAATACGGCTGCGCCATCGGGTACGGTCGACGGGCGCAAGTCCGCGCCAGGCTTGTGGACTCGGCCGATTCTCCTGCGAGGCTTACGGCAACGACCTTGAAGTAGTACAGAGAGCCCGTTGAGCATCCAGCGAGAGTGAACGTCTGTGTGGTCGGGATACCAGTTCCATCGTACTGCAGGAGGGTGTCAACGTAAACCTGGTAGCCAGTGATGGGCAGATCCGATGTGGGGGCATTCCAGGAAACAGTGATCGTGGTCTCGGTCGAAGTGACAAACGTCAGCGTTGGCGCCACTGGCGCCGACGCAGCGTAGATGTATGCCTCAGGAGAGTAAATCGTATCGCCGATGTCAACTAAGTTGAAGGCACTGACGCGATACGTGTACCTCTGGTCCACGGCTATGTCGGTTGTGTCTGTCAGGGTTGTGTCCGTGTGCGGGGAGTCTCGGGTCGTCAGCTGCAGCCACGAGCCAGAGAAAGGGTCGGTTGTCCGCTCGACGATGTATCCGAGAATTGGCGAACCGCCATCGTCGGGCGCCGTCCACGCAAGCGTGATGGAGGCGGAAGTGGTGGCTGCCGTGTCCGGCTCAGGACGGCCCGGCGCCAGCGGCTTGGAGGCGGCGACGGTGCTGAAGACAGAGGACTGCCCCCCGTCGCCGGTGGGATTGACGCTCTGCACAATGAAGCTGTAGGCGTTCCCAGGCAGAAGTGCGGTGGTGCCGTCCGTGTACGTCGGGGCCCAGGTGAAGTACAACGTCGAGCTCCTCGTGCTCCCGTCCCAGATCAGATTGTCAATGTCGCCTCCATAGCCGTCGTCCACGTACACCTTGTAGCCGCTGAGCCCTCCCAAGCCGCCCGAGAGCGGCCTCTCCCACTCGAGCGTGATCGAGCTCGTGGAGGAGGCGGTGGCCCGCACGCTCTGGGGCGGCCCCGCCACGTCCGAGCAGATGAGCGTCAGGCGGTCGCTGCGTGGCCCCTCGCCCGCCGCGTTCACGGCCGCCACCGCGAAGCGGTACGGTCTGCCGCCGTCTAGGCCCTCGAAGAACTCCGACAGGGTGTCCGCGTCTGCGGTGTTCTTGGATACCTCCGTGGTGCCGTCGTCGGCGTAGACGGTGTAGTATATCAGCGTGGACGAGCCGATGTCGGTCACACTGTCCCAGGCCACCGTGATCTTCGTGTCACTCTGGTCCCCCTCGCGGCGCAGGTTGGTCGGGCCGCTACCAGGCACCGAGAAGTCGCAGCACTGGATGGAAACCACGTCGCTGAGCTCGCTCTGCCCCACCCGGTTCCAGTAAGAGGTCTGGAACAGGTAGGAGCGCCCCTCCACCAGGCCGCCAACACCCAGAGACTCCGTAGAGGCGCCGTCGCTGTCGACGTCGTAGCTGAAGCGCAGCACGCCCCCGAGGCCGTCATTGCGGTAGAGGGTGAACCTAACTATCGTTGACTGACCCGCGGCTGCCCCTGTGGCCGGCGTAAAGGTGAAATTGAGCGTGCCGTCTCCGCCTGCAACCAGGAGCGCGGGGTCAGGCTTGTCTGGCACGACGGCCGGCTGCGCCGAGATTGTGACTGGATCGCCGTCGTCGCCATTCGTGGCCACGATCGTGTAGTAGTACGCCTGCCCAGCAACCAGCCCAGAATCTTCAAATTGGAAGACACTCGCATCGAAGTCGCCCATGTGCGTATCGATCGCCCCACCAAGACCGTCGTCGCGGTACACGCGGTACCCGATGATCGACTTCCCCCGGTCGTCCTGAGGCGGGACCCACGCAAGCCTGTTCGTGTCGTACTCGAAATCGTAGTGGTAGAACGCCTCCACGACACCAGGCCTGTCGTACACGCGCACCTCCTTTGGAAAGCCGCCGAGCAGCGCGCGAGAGTGGAAGAAGTACTCTGGAGCGATTACAGTTCTGCTGAGGCCTTGGTCGTTGGACCACTCGAGGCGCAGCCTGGCGAAACCTGTTCTCTCGTAGAAATAAATCTGGATGCGGTAGAGCCTCTTAGCTGTAAGCTGGATCTCCTGTTAGCACGCCCGACATGGGCACGGAAAGTGGGCACGATACCCGATAGCAAACGTTGTCCAACACCGACAGCGGCCGCTGTTGGGCAGGCGACTGATTGTCTCACGTGGACAACGTCCGTGGCGACACCGACGACGAGTCCTGCTGAAAGTGGGCAGGAACTGCTGTCAGTCTTCGTCCCCTAATTTCCGTGCCCATTTCGATCGTACCGATCCTGGGTTGACCACTCGCCCGCCTCATCCCGGCTGAGCACGAGCTCGTCGTCCAGCCAGAGCTTGGCGCCGTCGTCGACGGTCACGTAGAACGTGTAGTTTGCTGCCTCGGGTACCTTCAGGAAGGCACTGTGCTGGGCAGACACAAAATCGGAGGCCTCTGCGGTGACCAGCCCTTGGCCCCAGTTGAAGTCGACCGATGCGTCGGTCCGGACAATTGCCGGATCACCCTCGACCCAGCGGTTGTTGAAATAGCGCGCGTTGACGCCGCCCCTATTCGCAACGTAGCAGTCCATCAGGTAGTCACCAGTCACGGGGAAGTTCATGTCCAGCTCGAACAGCCCAGTGGTCGTGACCGGCATGATGTCCAGCGGCAGGCGGTATGGGCCAATGGTCGTTTGGCCGCTCTAGGGGGAGCAGGGGCCCAGCAGCAAACCCAGACACCTGCCGAGGTGATTTCCAGTGCACGACCCCACGGCGGTCGCGAACGCTTCCCCAAGGCAGGGTTTCGTCCCGGGTCCACTTTTGGTGGTCCGGGGGCCCGACAACGGCCCCCGAGAGCCGAACTCGAAGCAAAGCTGACGGATCACAAAGCCACATCGTCGGAGGTCGAGGAAACGACGGGCGACCCCGGGCATCAAAGAACTGCCACGGCCAACTGGGAAAACAAAGACCATGGGCGCGAGGGCACTCTGGCCCTCCGCCGTAGAAAACGCGGGCCTCGATCTTCCTCGACCCCCTTGATCCCCGATCGTCATCGGTCCTCGATCCTCTGCCGATCCCCGATCACCTCCGCATCGACCCTCGATCCTCCCCGATCCCCGATCGTCGTCAATCCCCGATCCCATCCATCGATCATCGATCCTCAGTCCTCGACTGGACCATGAGCATCGAGGACCGATGAGGAGAGGGGGCGCCTTCAGGCGGCGACCTTCAGCAGGCAGCTTGCGCGCGAGCGCCAGCGCAGTCAGCTCCGACATACCCATTGTTCACGTCGCCATGTTGACTCTTGCCATGGCCCTGGTCTTGCAGACAGGCTACAATGAACACGTAGGCAAATCGATGCAAATGAAACACCCCAGACGGCGAGCGAAAAGCGCAGTAACTTGGATTTTGATGTTTCCAATACTAACACTTCCCAGCTCAAAGCTCCACTCGGTAATCAGAACAACATCTGGAACGAAACTCATAAAAAAACCTGCGACTCTTCCATAATTGTTCGGATCGGGATCCACTTTGCGAAGTTGGCGCAATTAGAGTCCTCCCAGAAGGGGTCCGAATAGATGGGGTTGGAGGATGGCGCCGCATCCACCCCGCATCGCCGATGCGTCGGCGCGCGAGAAAATCAGGCCCCGCAGCGCCACCAGGGACCATTTCCGGGGATCTGCCGGCGCGCGCCAGGGCGCGCTGGGCGCGGTGTCCCAATCTGGGGCTCTCGCTCGAAAAAAAATCCTCCCAAAGTCGAGCCCCAGCGCGCGAGGAGGAGGAGGAGGAGGAGGAGGAGGAGGAGGAGGAGGAGGAGGAAGAGGAGTAGAAGGAGGAGGAGGGGAGGAGGAGGAGGGGCGGAGGAGGAGGAGGAGGAGGAGCAGGAGCAGGAAGAGGAGGAGGAGGAGAAGGAAGAGGAGGAGGAGGAGGAGGAGGAGGAGGAGGAGGAGGAGGGGGAGGAGAAGGAGGAAGAGGAAAGTTGGAAGAGGTGCTGGAATTGGAGGAGGAAGCAAAGAAGGAACGACCTCCAGGGGCCTCCGGGAATGTCCTGGGAGGATTTCGGGGAGGAGCATGAGGAGGAGGAGGAGGAGGTTGCCAGCATGGGAGCGGGAGGGGCCGGATGCCCCCCCCCTCCTGCTCATTCTCCTCTCGCCCACAAGCACACGCACCATGTCCTATATACGGGAAACTCAGAGCGGGCCAGTGGTCTTCAAGATGTGGCCCTCGCATTAGCGCCGCGCACATTGATCTTGCAAAAGCTTCCACAACAGGTCGTTGTCAAGATGTGGCTCCCGCATGAGCGCCGCCCAGAGCCGCCTCAAAGCACCCCAGAAAGTTGCACAGGTGGAGGCCGGCCCGTTCGGAGAGTGCGGCTCTCTCGCCGCAGACTTCCACAAAAGTACCACCAGAAGTGCAAGAAAGTGCGCAGCATTTACACCAAGGGAGGACCGCTCATTTTCAATATGTGGCTCTCGCTAGAGACTTCGCTTGGCTTGATGGCCACTGGCTAAAGCAAGTGCAACAGCTGCACGGATGCCAGGCGATTCCCTTTCAAAGCGGGGCTGTGGCTGGACACTTCCTTGGACTTTACAACCACACCTTACCGCATTCCCGAATTGCTCGAAGGATGGAGGGCGGTCTCTTCCAAAATGGAGCTCCCGCCTGAGATACAGGCCCATCGGGCGCTCGTCTTTCCAGGGGAGCGCTTCCCGCAGTGAAAATGATGCTCGTAGGGACTTTTGAGGAGGCGCCTTGGAATCTGAGGCGGCACTGCAGCATGATTGATACATCTTGAACCCACACTCTTCCTCCTTTCCTCCTCCTCTTCCTCCTCCTCCTCATCCGGTTCCTCCTCCGCACTCCTCCTAACCCCTCTTCTAAGACGAAGGCAGAATCGAGGCACCATCGGACCGATATAAATCGGCAATCTCTACGAATCGACGGGTATAAAGGTTATATCGGGCGCCACGGTCAGAACGTTCTGGAACGCTCTGAGAGCGTTCCGCAACGTTCTCGAATGGATTTATCTCGATTCTAGGCCCGCTCGACCCTCCCTGCTCGATGCTCCTCAATCCTCTGGGCCCTCCCCCACGCTCGCCGCCCAGTCTTGGGGTGCCCCCCCCCCCTGAGAGAGCGGCCAGGCGACCAGGGGCCGATGGGGGCGTGTCGCGTTCCGGCCCATCGGCCTCGCAGATCATGTGGACAGTCTCGCTGTCCTGGGCAAGGGAAGGATCCTCCTCCTCCTCCTTCTCCTCCTCCTCCTCCGCTCGCTCCTCCGTGCTCCACGGCCTGGGACGAGGGCGGCGTCCATCTCCAGGGGGCGGCGAGAGGGTGCGGAGGAGGCCGCTCCTCGCGCCACGAAATGGGAGACTCACGGCGTCGGCGCTCTGCGCCTCCTCGCCCTCATCTCCCTCCTCGCCCTCCACTCTCCTCTGCCCTCCTCGCCCTCCGCCCTCCGCCCTTTCCACTCTCCTTCGCCCCCCTCGCCCTCCGCCCTCCTCCCTCCGCCCTCCGCCCTCCTCGCCCTCCACTGTCCCTCGCCCTCCTCGCCCTCCGCCCTCCTCGCCCTCCGCCCTCCTCCTCTCCGCTCTCCTCGCCTTCCGCCCTCCGCTGTCCTCGTCCTCCGCCCTCCTACAGTTAGGCCACTGCAGTAAGAAACGCTTAAGAAGGAGCGGAGCCACATTTGTGGCAACACCAAAGCCTGGGTGCACGAAGGGGGCTAGAGGAACAGAGCCCCCCTCTGCACGCTAGATCAGGAACGCTCGATAAGAACCGCTAGAGAAGCCTGGGTGCACGAGGAGGGCTGAAGGAACAACCACGGGATGACCGAAGGAACAGCGAGCCCCTTCCGAACCCAGGTCGGTCCCGATTCCGGCGTATTGGCTGCACGTTAGGCGACGAGCGCGGGAGGGGAAATGAGAAGAAGAAGGCCTTCTCAGAAGGCGGCGGGGCTTCTCAGAGGCCCTCCAGCCTTCCGAGGAGTTTTTGTCCGAGTCTTCGGGAGGCCAGAGGTCTTCCGGCCCTTCGCGGAAGGCCCGCTCCTTCTCACTCCTCCACTGGGCGCGCCGTCGATACGTATCCCTCTCCCTCTCTGCTCGCGGGTGGACGGGAAGCGCATCCAAATCCACGGCATCTCGCAGTCCAGGCTCCTCTGCCGCAGCCCCTGTGGGTGCAGGGCGGTCTTGCGCGGAGGTCCCGCGCGGAGGCATCACAAGGTACTGAATCGGGAACGAAGAAGATTTGCTGGCCACGGCGAACCTTGGCCACGGATGGGCTGCACGACCCGGATTGCAGAACGGCCCCCCAAAAAACAGAGATCCTCATGAACCCGAAGTGGTTCTTATTTCAGCATCTTGACTGTGTCCACGAGGTCGCGTATCCTTTGGAACGCGCCTCGACAGTTCAGACAAATAAAGCATGCACATGTATATGTATATCTGTATACATACAGATGTGCAAGTTCCTCGCTCGCAACATGTCTCGATCTCCCTCTCCTATTCATCCTCGTCGAGCGGGGCTCTCCCACCCCTCGTGTCCTCCACATCATTCCCGTTCTCGTCCGTGATCTGAAACTGCACGACGTTCGTCGTAGACATGCGGACCGTGTCCGCGATCGTCGTCGACTGGAAGTTGTACGTCAGGCCCAGCGTAGAGTCGACCGCCTTCGGGGAGACTGCATCATGTGCTTGCTTCATTGCGATATTGAAAGAGAGGGGGACAGGAGGAGAAGGAGAAGGAGAAGGAGACGCAGGATAATAATAAGAAAGAAGAAGAGGGAGGCAAGGGAGAAGGACAAGGAGGAGGAGGAGGAGAAAGAGGAGGAGGAGGAGGAGGAGGAGGAGGAGGAGGAGGAGAAGGAAGAGAGAAGGGAGAGGGAGGGAGGGAGGGAAAGGGGAGGAAGAGAAGCACGAAGAGACGAAGGAGGGGAGTGAGGGAAGGAGGGAGGGCGGAGGGAGGGAGGGAGGGATGGAAGGAGAAGGAGGAGGAGGAGAGAGAGAGGGAGGGAGGGAGGCAGGGAGGGGGATGGATCTGAGAGGAGGGAGGAGGTGGAAGAGGAGGAGGATGAGAAGGAGGAAGAAGACGGATACGAAGGAAGGTAGAGGAGAAGGAGAAAGGATCCTTCGATGAGACCGCTATGGTGAAGGTGTACGGGCTCACGGGATTGACGGGGTCGTTGTTCGCCCTGACGACGATCTCCAGATCCTGGGGCGCCTGTCGGGGGACCACGCACGAGAGATCGTCCCAACCTCCAAGAAAACCATCACCTCGTCCGCGAGCATTAAAATGTCACGCCCACGACCATATAACCCGCTCTACCCCACCGAAGAGAATCGTTAGGGGGGGGACCCGCTCAGGGGGGAAAAGCGGGAATCGGCAATACATTGCCGACAGATCGGCGATAGACTCCCGACAGCAAATCCGCATTTTCCCAGGCGGGGTGGCCTCTCGGCCCCTATCGGCGATCAATGAGACATTGGAGGTCAGCGCGTCCCCCCTGCGCCGCCATCCCCCCCGTGAGATGGTCCCGGCTTCGGGGCCAGCTCGGGTCTCTGGCGGCCGTTCGGGACGATCCCGGCACCCCCAGAACGCCCTCGGCGAGGCGCAGCTGCTGGAGCGCATCCCGAGCGTTAAAAACGACCAGGGACCCACGAGCACGTCCGAAAACCTCGAGCCTCGAACCTCATCTGCCTCTGAGCCCATCCTCCTGTGACGTTGCCCCCGACAAACGGTCTGCAGAGGTGCTCGTCGAATCTCGGCTGTCTCTGGCGGTCTCCGGCGGTCTTTCAGCGGTCCTAGGCGGTGTCCAAAGGTCTCATGCACGAGAACCGGATGGCCGTTATGGGCAGAGGGGTCGCTACAGAAGTGGTGCCTGTGGTCCAGCGCCCGCTGATGATAATGATGATGATGAGGATGGTGATGGTGATGCTGATGATGATGGTGATGATGGTGATGATGATAATGATGTTGATGATGGTGATGTTAGTGATAACGATGGCGATGGTGATGAGGACGATGATGATGTTGATGATGATGAATATGAGCATGCGAAAGATGAACACGATCATGGGGATAAAGATGCATATGTATATCAACATGAAAACGCCGAACCGTACAATGATACATATTGAGATGGATATGAAGATGAACATGCAGATGAAATTGAAGATAGATACGATGAGTACGATGATGATGATGTTGATGATGATTGTGTTGGTGATGATGACGATGATGCTGATGATCGTGGTGCTGGTGGTGGTGGCGATGACGATGACGATGATGATGATGATGATGATGATGATGATGATGATGATGATGATGATGAGTCGATAGAGACGATGATGATGATGATGATGGGCCCATGAAGCGCGGCCGGACCAAATGATTCCTTTCCGGGGGCCGGTGGCCCGCGGTGTCCCACTGGTGTCCCGCCTCCGGCTCAGGCGCGGCCGTACCAAATGATTCCTTTTCGGGGGCCGGTGGCCCGCGGTGCCCCGCCGGTGTCCCGCCGGTGTCCCGATGATGATGATGATGAGGATGATGGTGAAGATGATGATGATGTCGATGATGTTGATGATGAAGATGATGATGGTGATGGTGGTGATGATGATGGTGTCCCGATGATGATGATGATGATGATGATGATGATGATGATGATGATGATGATGATGATGTTGGCGATGCTGATGATGATGATGATGATGGTGATGATGATGGCCATGGTGGTGATGATGATGGTGTCCCGCTGATGATGATGATGTTGATGATGCTGATGTTTCTGACGATGATGATGGTGTCCCGATGATGATGATGTTGATGATCCTGGTGATGTTGATGATGATGAGGTGATGGGATGATGATGAAGATGCTGAGGATGATGATGAGGATGATGATGATGGCCCGATGATGATGGTGATGATGAGGTTGATGAACATGTTGTTGATGATGATGGTGATGATGATGATGGTGCCCCGATAGTGATGATGATGTTGATGATGATGACGATGATGGTGTTCCGATGATGAAGATGATGTTGATGATGAGGACGATGATGAGGTGATGATGATGGTTTTGATGATGCTGGCCCGATGGTGATGATGCTGATGTTGATGATGATGGTGTCCCGATGATGATGAGGATGATGATGGTGGTGACGATGATGATGGTGTCCCGGAGATGATGATGTTGATGATGTTGCTGATGATGATGATGGTGTCCCGATGATGCTCTTGTTGATCTTGTTCATGATGATGATGAGATGGTGATTATGATGGTATTCCGATGCTGATGATGATGGTGTCCCGGTGATGATGATGTTGATGATGTTGATGATGATGCTGGTTACGATGATGGTGTCCCGATGATGATGATGGTGATGATGCTGTTGATGATGATGATGTTAATGATGTGGTGATGATGGTGTCCCGGTGATGATGATGATGATGTTGATGACGTTGATGACGATGATGATGTTGATGTTGATGTTGATGTTGATGATGATGATGATGATGATGATGATGATGATGATGATGATGATGATGATGATGATGATGATGATGATGATGATGATGATGATGATGATGATGATGATGATGATGATGATGATGATGATGATGATGATGATGACGTTGATTGTGAGATCGGTTGTGATATCGATAGTAGAGAGAGCGTGATCCACCGCCGCTTTACTGTGGAAAATTGCCGCCCTTTTCCTCCGGAACCCGGGGTTCCCCCCCCCCCCTCCGAAAATCCCCCCCCCCCTGCTGGAACCCCCCCCCCCCCCTCCCCTCCCTCCCCCGGCAAAACCCCCCCCCCTCCCCCTAACCCCCCCCCCCCCTCGAGCTCGAAAACCGGGGGGGGTCACTACCGGTTCGAACCCCCCCCCCCCCTCGAAAACCGGAGGGGGGGGTCACTACCGGTTCGAACCACTGAGCTGTCCCACTGTTCCCACCACTGTCCCCACTGTCCCTACCACTGTCCCCACTGTACCTCTGTCCCATTGTCCCACCGCCGTCCTCGCCACCGCCTTCACCACTGTCCCCACCACCACTGTACCCTCCACTGTCCTACTGTTTCCACCACATTCCCACTGTCCCCACACCACTGTCCCCACCACCACCGTCCCCACCACTGTCCCACTGTCCCCACTGTTCCCACCATTGTCCTCACCATTGTCCCCACCACTACCGTCCCCACCACTGTCCCACTGTCCCCACCACTGTCCCGCTGTCCCCTCACCACTGTCCCCACCACCACCGTCCCCACCACTGTCCGCACCCCCCCTCGGTTTTCGAGGGGGGGGGGTTCGAACCGGTAGTGACCCCCCCCGGTTTTCGAGCTCGAGGGGGGGGGGGGGTTCGAACCGGTAGTGACCCCCCCCCTTTTCATGATGAGCTGGGGGGGGGGGGGAGGGGTTCGAACCGGTAGTGACCCCCCCTGGTTTTCCGGAGGGGGGGGGGGGGAGGGGTTCGAACCGGTAGTGACCCCCCCCGGTTTTCCGCTAGCAGCGGTAGAACACGCTCTTTCCGATAGTAAGATCGATAGTGGGACCGAATGTGAAATCGATTTTGAAATCGATAGTGAGATCGATAGTGAGATCGAGTGTGAGATCGATCGTCAGATCGATTGTGAGATCGATCGAATGAAATAGATCGAGTGAGATCGATTGTGAGATCGATCGAATGAGATCGATCGAGCGAGACCGATAGTGAGATCGATAGTGAGATCGATAGTGAGACCGATCGAGTGAGACGTTGGTTCCCCCCCGAACCTCCTTATCACCCGAATGGTGGTCGTATCGGTATATATATATATATACGTACAGATTCGCCACCATGCCCTTGAGGAACGAGCTGGAGTGTCCTCAGGTCACTTGTTCGATCGCCTGGAGCCAAAACCCTTAATCCGGAGGATTATGTAAGGGGCCCGGACCCCAAATTCACACATCTTCTGGGGCTTGCCGCGTGCCCCATGGGCCCCAGGGAGAGAGGCCGCCCCGACGGTCCAAGAGTGCCCCGAATCGCTGAACGATCGCTCCAAGATGCCCAAGATGGTTCCAAGACGGCCCAGGAGGCCCCCAAAACGCTCTAAGAGAGTCCCAAGAGGCGTCCCAAGAAGACCCCAAGACTTCAAAAACGCAAATACGTGTTTGAAAATTGTGGGCCGTCTCGGCTTTTCGAGATCCCAACGCTCCAAGACATCCGAAGAGGCGCCCAAGACCGCCCCCAGACCGCCCAAAAGGCCTCCAAGAGATTCCCAAGACGGCCCAAGAGTGCCCCGAGACGGGCCAAGAAGGCCCCAAGAGAAGCCCAAAAGGGGGAACATGCACCGACAATTCGAACTTTCCGCCACAAGAAACCCCCAGGAGGTTCCACAAGGCCCCCAAGAGGCCCCCAAGAGGCCCCAAGAGGCCCCAAGAGGCCCCCAAGAGGCGCTAGGAGTCCAAGAGACCCCCAAGAGGGTCCAAAGACGCCTCCAGAAGCCCCAAAAACGTTCCAAAAAGGCCTCCAAACGGCGCACAAAAGGCACCCGAAAGGCCCCTCCGGACATCCGAACGAACATCCTAAAGGCTTATGACCTAAAACCCAGGCACGGTGGCGGGATGGGCTGAAGGCCGTCATAGATCCGCTGCCTCCTGTTGGCTTGCCACAGGGGTGCCTGGCGTGCTAAATCCTATCGCTCTTGCTTTTGATTCTTTTTCAAAAGAGCTCTCCATGGGGCTTCGGCCTGTCCTGCCGGCCACCCGAAAGGCTCAATATTCCAAGACAAAGTCCCCCAAGACGGCTCAAGATGGCTTTCAAGACCGCCAAGATGGCCCAAGATGGCCTCCAAGATGCCTCCAAGACGGCCTCCAAGACGGTCAGTGGCCCCAAGATGCCTCCAAGACGGCCCAAGATGCACCCAAGACGGTCTAAGATAGCCTCACGATGGCCCAAGGCGGCCGAAGAGGCTCCCAAGAGGCCTCCAAGATGGCCCCAAAGACCTCCAAGAGGTCCTCCCGGAATGCCCGAAAAGGCCAAAATCGCTGATCTTCCTCAGGTGTTTGAAGGAAGTCGGCATTTGCTTCTTTTCGGCCTTCCGTCGGCCCAAGCGCCCCCAAGGATCGCCAAAAGATCGCCCAAGGGTAAGATGGCTCCAGAACGGCTCATGAGGCCCCAAGACTGCACCAGGCGGGCCCCAAGACGGCCCAAGAGGCCCCCAAAACGCCCAAGATGGCCTCCAAGACGGCCCTGGAGCACCCTAAGAGGGCCCCAGAGAGGCCCCCAAGACAGCTTCCGACGGCGTCAGACGGGCCAGGAGCCCACCAAGACGGCTCAAGATGTCTCTAAGGAGGCCGAAGACGGCCCAAGAGGCCCACAAGAGGTCTCCAAAACGGCCCAAGAGGCCTCCAAGAAGGCCTCCGGGAAGCCCCCAAAAGGCCAAATTCATTGATTTCCCTTCAGTGCTTGAAGGAAAGTAGCATGTGCTTCTTGTCGGCCTCCCGACGGCCCGAGACGGCCCAAGAGCCCAGAAAGATCGACCAAGAGGCCTCCAAGATTGTCCCAGCACGGCCCAAGAGGCCCCCACGACAGCCCCAAGAGGGCCCCAGGCCTCCAAGACGCCCAAGATAGCCTCCAAGACGGCCCTGGAGCACCCCAAGAGGGCTTCAAGCCGGCCCAGAGAGGCCCCCAAGACAGCTTCCGACGGCGTCAGACGGGCCATGAAAGCCCTGAGACGGCCAAAGAGGCCCCCGAGAAGCCCCCCAAAGTCCCCAAGAGGCCAAAGTAGGCCTCCAAGATGCCCCCAAGAGGCTCCCGGGAAGATCCCAGGAGGCCCCAAGTGCCCCCAGAGGCTCCCAAGATGCCCCCTCCTCGTCCTCCTCCTCCTCCTCCTCCTCCTCCTCCTCCTCCTCCTCCTGATCTTCCCCGCCATCCTCCCCCAAACGTTCCCCGAAGGGTTTCCACAACGGTTGGGCGAACGCATGGTCCAATAGCGCGGCAGAGCTCTTGCCACAACGCTTGGCCATATGGGCGATTTCAAAAGGCAGGGGGCGGTGGTGATTCGCCGTAGGCATCTTCGATACGCATGCAAATATGTGATATGTGTATGCGTATGTATGCCTCACACTCAGCTTGCTTGCAGCTTGCCTGGGCGCGGCGAACGCCACTGGCGTCTCTGACTGGGGTCGACTGAGACTGCGACGGCGACCTGCGACCCGCGCGGGACGCCGACGGGGCGCTGCAGGGTGGGGCCGACTGAGGGCCGCGCTGGGCTCATTTGCACATTCGCACTGCACCTGCGACAGTCTTGCAGCTGGCGGCACCGCGTGCTCAGTCCTGCGGGTGCGCAGGCGGCCTTCGGCCGCCGCCGCGGCACCGCCCAGCGGACCACGGCGGCCCAGACCTAGATCTGCATGACCATCGTCTGGCCGGCGGTGCCGAGGGCAACGAAGTCCGGCTGCGCCGCGGGCCAGTGCGCCTGGTACACCTCGTGGCCGCAGTTGTAGGCCACCAGGGGGGCCCTCTCGGGGCAGCCCTCCGCCGCGGCGCCCGGCGCCAGCGGGGCCGCGGGAGCCTCGCACACGTCCCAGATGAGCGCGTGCCCGCTGCCGCTGCCGGCCAGCAGGTGGTTGCGGGAGTGCGGGGCCCAGCAGATGCTATTCACGGAGGAGTCCAAGTGCGAGAGGCCCGCGAGCGCCATGGAGGGCCTCCGCAGGTCGATGAGGACGACCCCGGGGCAGTCCATCGCGAGCACGGCGATGTGATTCGGGTTCAGCTTGTTCCAGGCCAGTCGCAGGAGTGGCGACAGAGGAGATGCCTCGTAGATTATCGTGGAATGCTCCAGGTTGCGCTGGTCGAACAGGCGCACCGAGCCGTCTGCCCCGACCGAGGCGAAGTGGGTCTCGGCGTGCGAGAACGCGATATCGTACACGGCCTTATCGTGGGCGATCAGCTGCGACTCTATCTTCTCCACCTCAAGATTCCAGATGGTGCAGGTCGTGTCGACGGACGACGTGCAGAGCTTCTGCGGGTTCGCCTGGCTCCAGTCGAAGGAGGTCAGCGGGGCGAGGCTGCGGTGCCCCTTGGCGCTGGACAGCTTCGCGCTCCGCTCCAGCCGCCCCTCCTCATACCTCCAGAGCTCCAGCGCGGTGCTGACCGAGGCCAGGAGGTCGAAGTCCGCGCCGCTGTCGGCGCCAGGCGGTGCGGGCCTCCACCCCAGCTTCGTCGGGGCCAGCGGGTGCGGGGCCTCGGCCTTCAACTCCATCGCGCCCGCACCGTCGCTCAGCCCCACGACCTGGATCTGGTTGGAGTCGCCATCGATGCAGCTGCCGACGGCGAGCCGGTGCTCGGCGGCCTGGTCCGCGGAGCACGCGAGGGCGTAGGCGGGCCACGGGGTGCCGTAGACATGGCGGCGGGGCGGCGCAGACCCTGGCGCCTCCATGATTCCAGCGCTCGACCACGGACCCCTTGCTACTGCCCCGCCTGGAGTTAGGAACACTTCAAGCCAAGAGAATGGACTTCACTCCAGGCGTTTTCATAAACAGCGGTCCAGGTCCGCAAATACCGAAACTCTACGGACAGACAGGCTCTCAGAAACGGCCAAGGTCCAAGTTGTAAGCGAAGAAATCAGCAGCCAATGACAATTTATGTTTTTCCTCAGATGTATGATGGGTGTATTGCCCTGGCCATTGGATGCGCGACCAGTCGCTCCCGAATGGGCTTCGAAGTCCAGACTCGGCCGCGACCGACTTGCACCAAAATCGGTCGGTGACCACGTTGGTGTGCCGATCGGTCGCTACTGATCGCGACCGAAAACTATCCTGCGAAGTAGCCAACCCATCTACAACAACTGGAAAGAACCGAAGGCCAAACTTATCACGGCGATGGCATGGAAATACAAGGGAGGCACACGCGCTGCGGGACTTACAACACCGATAAGAGGGCGACGTGGCCCGCGGTAAAGGACGTCTAGCCCACGGTCCCGTATCACCTCGAAATTGTCGACGTTTCTTGCCCTCGAGACCATCACGTAGAACCGCAGCCACAGGGCGTCCAGGCCGTCCGCGTCGTTGCGCCCAGCGTCGACACCAGCCCTAGAAATTGGCGACAGCGTCGCACTTCTCAGCGCCCCACGGATGGCGAGGTTTAATCTGATTCTGCGGCGGATACCCACTATGCTGGTCCCCCCAAGCAGCCCTCGCAAGTGGCGACAGCTTCACGCGTCGCAGACCCCCAATTATTGCGAGATCTACTTTGAAATCGCGGCGGAATCCCAGCAGCCCTCGAAAATAGCGACACTTTGGCGCCAGCGAAGCTACGGAGGGCCTATGCCGCGTCCGCCTGGTCAGCGGCCTCAGCCACTGGCTGGGCTTAGCCGCCTTGCTGTCAGACCCGTTCCACCGCCTCGGCCCCGTCCATATTCTCCCTCAGCCGCGCCCAGCCGATGACGGCGGGCCCGCCGGGTGGGTGAACCTCTTCCTCCAAGCCCATGGGACATCGGAAGAGGGAAAGGGGAACAAAAAGGGAGAACAAAGCGGGCCCCTTTCCCAGCAGATGCCGACTCACGGCGCGTGACAGTTGGCTCGAGGATGCGCGTGAGGCGGCGGAGAGGAACAGCGGTGGCGGGGGCGGGGGTGAGCGTCGAGAGGCCCCCGCGCCCTGGCCACGACCTTGCAGCCGCCGAAGAGATGCTCCATGGCGCCGACGGGGACAGAGCGCCAAGGCTCGTGCCTGAAAGGCCCTCGTCTACCACGCTTTGCTTGAGGCCCTGCAGCGGAGAGGGAGGGAACGGAGGAGGCGGGGGAGGGGGGGACGGTGGCGAGCGAGCAGAGACGACGCCCGCCCGCAGGCAACAGAGCTGGAGAACCCGGGGAACTCTGCACTGCCGGCGTCGTGGAGACAGCAGCTCGCCACCTCGGAGTTGCGCCGCTGGCGCCCTGCCAGGGGGGCCACGGAGGCGCACTTCTGCTTGCCGACCCGCCCGCCGTGGCAGGGAGCCGCCTTGGCCAGATCGGCAGCTGGGGCTCCGACGCCCGCGCCGGACGACCTCTGCCTCACCACCGCTCTGCGCTCCCTCGCTGCCTTCCCCGAGTCCGCGTGGGGGAGCCTCAGCGAAGCTGCGCGAGGGGGGCGCTGCAGTGGACGGGGCCGTGGTCGCGGCCCCTGCCAACTGGAGCTCCACCGCTCTCCTGCTCCAGTACTTCTCCCCCCTCCTACCTCTTTCTTCGTTGTTGCTTCCTTCGTATTGCGTGTGCCCCCGTCTCGTGCAGGACCGCCGTGGCGCATGGAAGATGTTCCCGCGCACCATGCAAACTGTCCGCACAAAGTTGTTTGGTTATAATGTCCGGTTTGTCTGCGTACTTGCTTCGGTGCCACGTCGGACGATGGCACCGCGGCACATAGGTCTGCGCCGTGGAAGCATGACCTCGGGCAAATTGAAAGCGTCCGTTCTTGCTGTGCCAGGTTGCTTGCACCACCGTGCCCCGGGCCAGATAACCAATATGCTGGACCCCAGCAGTCCTCGAAAGTGGCAGCAGTTTCATACCTCGCAGCCCCACAAGGATGGCGAGGTCTAGTGTGAATCAGAGGCGGATACCCGTTATGCTGCTCCCCTCCAGCAGCCCTCGACAGTGGCCACTGTTTCGCACTTCGCAGCCCCCCAGGGATGGCGAGGTCTAATCGGACACCGCATAGGACATCCACAAATTATGCCCTCGAAAGTGGTGACGGCTGCACGGCCCCCCCCAAGTATGGCGAGGTCTAGACTGAACCCGCGGCGGATGCCCGTTCTGCTCCCCCCCAGCAGCCCTCGAATGCGGGGACAGTTTCACGCTTCACTGCCTTCTACGGATGGCAAGGCCCACTCCAAATCCGCAGCGCACGCACACTTTACACGGCGAGGTCAATCTTGAATCCGCGCGGATACGCACAATGTCCCCCTCGCGCAGCCGTCGGAAGTGGCGACGACTGCACTCTGGCAGCGCCCTAGGGACGGCAAGGTCTGATCTGAACCTGCGCGGATACCCACTGTACTGCCCCCCCCCTGCAGCAGCCTTCGAAAGTGGCGTTTCGGATTTCGAAGCCCCGCAGAGACCGCGATGTCTAATCGGACACCGCATGGGATACCCACTATGCCCTCGAAAGATGCGACGGCTGCACACTTCGCAGCCCCCCCAAGTATGGCGAGGTCTATACTGAACCCGCGACGGATGTCCATTATGCTCCCCCCCCCAGCAGCCCTCGAACGTGGCGACAGTTTCACGCTTCACAGCACCCCCACGGATGGCGAGGCCCAATCTAAATCCGCAGCGCACGCACACTTTGAACGGCGAGTTCAAGTTGGAATCTGCGAGGATACACACAATGTCCCCCCCGCGCAGCCGTCGGAAGTGGCGAAGGCTGCACTCTGGCAGCGCCCTAGGGACGGCGAGGTCTAATCTGAATCCGCGCGGATACCCACTGTACTGGCTCCCCCATCCAGCAGCCCTCGACCGTGGCGACAGTTCCGCATTTCGAAGCCCCCCAGGGATGGCGAGGTCTAATCTGAATCCGCGCGGATACTCACTATACCGGACCCCCCTCCAGCAGCCGTCGAAAGTGGCCACCGTTTCGCACTTCGCAGCCCCCCAGGGATGGCGGAGGTCTAGTCTGAAGCCGCGGCCGATGCCCACTATGCTGCCCCCCTCCCCCAGCACCCCTCGAAAGTGGTGACACTGTAACCCTCCGCACCCCTCCAGAGAATGGCGAGGCCTGAATTGAATCCGCGCGGAAGCCCATTATGCTGCCCCCCCCTCAGCAGCCGTCGAATGTAGCGAAAGCTTCACACGTCGCGGCTCCCCAGGGATGACGAGATCTGAGAAATATCCGCGCGGGTACCCACTGTGCTGCCCCAACAGCAGCCCTCGAAACTGGCGACCGGCTCACACTTCGCAGCCCCCCACGGATGGCGAGGTCGAATTTGAATCCAGGCGGATACGCACGATGTTGCCCCCAGCAGCCCTCAAAAGTGGCGACGGCTTCACACTTCGCAGCCCCACAAGGATGACGAGGTCAAATCTGAATCCGCGCGGGTACCCACTTTGCTGCACCCCGGGACAAGACGGCGGGACAGGAGGCAGCAGGCAGAACGGAAGAGAGGAGGGATACGGCGGGAGGAAGCGACCACTGTGCTCGATTCAAAACGAGAGCCCAGCACAGGAGGGTTGAGAAAAATATGGTGTCCAATGATCTGGGTGCTGGACCTCCAGCGATCTGGTTTCTTCAATCCCGATGAATTCTTCTTCGATTCTTCGACTTCGGCCCTCGGGGCAAAAACAGATCCTGAATGCAAAGCTTCCTCAGTAGGAGGTCGAGGCCTCTGGGGCCGCGGACTGCACAACCGACCCTTCGATGTACCCAGACCATGACATGGCAAAAAACCGTGAACTGCCGCGGGAACGATAAGGGAGGCGCACGCGCTGCGGGACTGAATAACAAACACCGATAGGAGGGCGCGAGAAAGAAAGTCTAGCCCCAGGTCCCGTATCATACACAAATGATCGAAATTCCTGGCCCTCGAGGTCATCACATAGACACGCAGCCACGGGGCGTCCAGGTCGTCCGCGTCCTTGTGCCCGGCGTCGACAAAAGCCATCGAAAGTGGCGACAACATCCCACTTCGCAGCCCCGCAGGGATCGCCCGGCATAATCTGAATACTCGGCAGATACCCACTATGCTGGAACCCCAGCAGCCCTCGAAAGTGGCCACCCTTTCGCACGCGAGGTCAAATCTAAATCCGCGCGGATACCCACTATGCTGCCCCCACCTCCAGCAGCCCTCGAAAGTGGCGAAGGTTTCACACGTCGCAGCCTCTTAGGACTGACAAAGTTTACTTTGAATCCGCGCGGACACCCACTATGCTGACCCCCCTCCCCAGCAGCCCTCGAAAGAGGCGACAGGACAATCTCGCATTTTGAAACCCACAGGGATCGCTCGACCTAATCTGAATCCGAGCGGATACCCATCATGCTGGCCCCCCCCTCCTGCAGCCCTCGAACGTGGTGACGGGTTCACACTTCGCAGCCCCCAAAGGATCGCAAGGTCTAATCCGAGTCCGCGCGGATACTCACTATGCTGCCACCACCACCCCAAGCAGCCCTCGAAAGTGGCGACGGCTTCACACTTCGCAGCCCCCCCAAGGATGGCGAGGTCTAATCAAACTCTGCGGCGGATGCCCACTATGCTGCCACCGCAGCAGCCCGCGAAAGTGGCGACGATTACACACATCGCAGCCCCACCCACATGGATCGCCAGACCTAATCTGAATCCGCGCGGATACCCGCTATGCTGCCCTCCCCCTCCAGCAGCCCTCGAAAGTAGCGACGATGTCACACTTCGCAGCCCCGTGGTGATGGCGAGGTCTTTTTTGAATCATCGGCGGATACCCACTACGGTGGGTGCTTTGAATCCGCCGACCCCCGCCTGCTGGGGGCTGAGAAGGCGTGTGAGATAATCAGCCCGTCCCCCTCCCCCTTTCACCCTTCCCTGGGGTCCAAACTGTCGTTTGAGGGGTGGGGGGGCAGGGGCGAGCTCGTCAACGCACCCCGAGGGCCTCCGGCGGCCTCCGGAGCCTCGAAATGTACACTCCGTGGCCTCCAAGATGCCCAAGATGCCATCTAAGCTGGCTCAAGCTGGGTTCGAACACGCCGAGGAGGCCTCAAAAACAGCCAATATGGCCTCAAGAAGGCCCAAAAAGCATCCAAGACGCCCCCAGATGACTCCAAGAGGACCCCCAAAAGGGCCCCAAGAAGCAAAACTCGTCCAATTCTTTTTGGGAAACTAAGTTTTCAGCATATTCGCATTTTTGGTCTGAACAGCCTCCAAGACGGCTCAAGAAGCCCCGAGATGACTCCAAGAAGGCCCAAGCAGCCCCCGAGAGGGCCCCAAGACGGCCCAAGAGGGCCACAAGACGGCCCAAAAGGCGCCCAAGACGGCCTACGGGGGCCCCAACAGGACTCAAGAGGGGCCCAAGAGAAGAAAA
Organism: Prorocentrum cordatum; assembly: GCA_963575745.1. Taxonomy (NCBI): domain Eukaryota; class Dinophyceae; order Prorocentrales; family Prorocentraceae; genus Prorocentrum; species Prorocentrum cordatum. The sequence continues at coordinate 60,941 of CAUYUJ010014581.1, read as the reverse complement.
TGGAACTGAAACTTCGAACTCTTCGCCCCAAAAGAGCTCCCGAGACCGCCAGCAGGCGCCCAAGAATCCCCCACGAGGCCCTAAAAGATCCAAAAGAGCCCCCCAGAGGCTCCCAAACGGTCTCCACAAGGCCTCCAAAAGCCTCACCCCGTGGACTTCTTCACTCTTCTGGGGGTCGGCGGAATGACGTAAGCCTCGAGGGTAAACCTGATATTGTTAAGGAGGCTCGAATCGGCAGAGTTTTACATTTTTGGCAGAGAACGGTCGGGACTCTGGACAACCCATCACGACGTAAGGAATTCTCCCAGACCCTGAACCGTGTCCGCCAACCCTGAAAACATCCGCCGGCCCCCTTGTGGGGCCACCAGGCTGTAGGCCTAAGGTTCGCAGTTTCCTGTACCAGTTGCAGCTTCCAGTTCCCACTGTTACAGTTCTGCTTCTTGCTGCTTACTGTTCCTTGTTACAGTTCTGCTTCTTGCTGCTTAAGGTTCCTTGTTGATGGACCGCGCGAGGGGAGGGAGGCCCAAAACGAGCATCTTTACCACGCCCTGAGCGTATGCTGTGAATTGCTGGGGTGGGTAATGATTAACACCCCTCACGCAGATCGGCGGGTTCAGGGTCTAAAAACACATGGGATTTGCCACATTCCTGAAATTCAGCAGCACCCCTCACGCAGATCGGCGGGGCAGGATCCAAAAATACAAGGGATTTGCCACATTCCTGAAATTCAGCGGCATCCCTCACGCAGATCGGCGGGGTCAGGGTCCGAAAACACAGGGCATTCGCTACATTTCTGGCATTCGGTGGCACCCCTCACGCAGATCGGCGGGGAGGTCCGAAAACACAATGGATTTGCCACATTTCTGACATTCGATTGCACATCTCACGCAGATCGGCGGGGTCAGGGTCCGAAAACACATGGGATTTGTCACATTTCTGAAATTTGCTGGCACCCCTTACGCAGATCGGCGGGGTCAGGGTCCAAAAACATATGGGATTTGCCACATTTCTGAAATCCGGTGGGACCCCTCACGCAGATCGGCAGGGTCAGGGTCCAAAAACACATGGGATTTGAAACATTTCTGAAATTCGGCGGCACCCCTCACGCAGATCGGCGGGGCAGGATCCAAAAACACGAGGAATTTGCTACATTTCTGAAAAATGCGGCGGCACCCCTCACGCAGATCGGCGGGGTCAGGGTCCGAAAACCCAGGGGATCCTCAACATTTCTGAAATTCGGTGGCACCATTCACACGGATCGACAGGATCAGGGTCCAAAAACACTAAGGATTTGCCACATGTTTTAAAACTCGGTGGCACCCGTGACGCAGATCCGTAGGGTCAGGGTCGAAAAACAAACAGGTCCCGACGCTGCTTCACGGCGGCGCCCAGACCTCATGATTTAGCTGTTGCATCTCCCATCATCCGAGACAGGGGGCCGGCGGCATGGGGCGAAGCCCTTACGGATAAAGAATGTCCGAGGGCCCCGCCCGGAAGCAAAGATTGCTTCTAGAATGCCTCCACCGCATGTTGCCCCCCTTCCCAGCAGCCCCCGAAAGTGGCGACGAGTTCACACTTCGCAGCCTCCCAGGATTGGCGAGGTCTAATCTGAATCCGGGCGGATACCCACGATGCTGCCCCCCTCCAGCAGCCCTCGAAAGTTGCGACAGTTTCGCACTTCGCAGCCCCCCAGCAAGACCCCAGACAGGACGGCGAGGCAGGAGGCTGGAGGCAGGAGGGAAGAGAGGAGGAGGGAGGCGGCGGGAGGACGCGATCGCAGTGCTCTGCCCGAAGCGAGAACCCAACACAGCAGGGCTGGCAGATCGGCGGATTCCTGGGCACACCAGCGGCCCTCGGCGGTCCCCCCGCGGGCTCCGAACGGCCTCCTGCGACCCACGGCACGGCTGCGCTTGGCAAGGGCGCCTCGATCGAGCACCGAGATAGGCTCGGGGGCGAGGAGGAGGACCCAGATCCCCGACGTCGTTATTTATGTCACGAAGTGGACCCCTGGACGTCTCGACCCATTCTCATTGGCAGCCTCTTCGTCCTCAGCCGTGTTTGACGGCCCTGGGGCCCGACGGCCCTGGGGCCCGGCGAGGCCCCCAGAGGCCGAAAGTCACCAGAGCAGGAAAGCAAAAAACTGAACTCCGGTCGTGAGTTCTGTCACGACGCGAGGGGGTCTGAGGAGGAGGTGTGGCCCCCCCACATGGCCATCCGCCTGCCACGCTGGGCCAAAAGACAGCTACGGATCCAGCGCAACACGTGCCATGCGGGCAGCGCCGTCGCTCACCGCCCCCGTGCTCCAGACTGCGCCCTCTCTGGGGGGGCGGCTCCGGGGGGGAAGTAACTATCGACCTGGAGTCGAAGATGCATCGCCGATAGAGCGGCGATGGGCCCCCAACAGCGGATTCGCACGCTCCTGGGTGGGGTAGGCCATCAGGCCCCGTATCGGCGCGGAATGGGCGGCTGGGGATCGATGCGTCCCCCGCTATGCCTACAATGGAACAACACACCGCATCAACAAACTTTCTTGGAGATACGCGTGAACTTCTCGGGTCGGCGCTGAAACCCCCTACCTGGCGCGCTCGCGCGCCAGGAGCGGCGCCAGAGGCCGCCAGGAGGCGCCGCCAGGGGTGCTCAGCGCCGATCCAAGAAATACGCGCGGACTCCCAAGGAAATATGTTTATGCAGTTTCTTGTTCTTCGAATCTGTCTCCCTCCCCAACGTTGCCCCTGGTGTGGGCTGCTCCTTTCTTCCCCGCCCGGTGCCCTGGGCTGCTCTCCGTCTCTCGGAAACTGCGGACGCTTGGAGACTATGTTTTTGTTCGCGGCGATAGCGGGCGTTATGGGGGGGAGGGAGGGAGCGACTAGCAGTGCCGAGGACGCACTCTGGGGGGGAGCGTTACGTTAGGGGGGAGAAGGGGGGGGCGAATGGGCGGAGGGGGAAGGGGGGGGGAAGGGCGGGGGAGGAGGAACGGGGGGAAGGGGGGGGGAAGGGACGCTGTACTGGGTGGGCGAAAGTGCCAAAGTGGATGTGTGGGACGCATGCGGGCGGTCTCACTGTGGGCTTCGGTGGAGCTCCCTATGGGGCCACGAAACGCTGTACTCTCATGCGGGCGGTCCCACTGGGGGCTTCGGTGGAGCTCCCTATGGGGCCACGAAGCGCTGTTCTGGGTGGGTGAAACGCAGGGAGGAGGGAGGAGGGGGAGGAGGGGGAGCGAGGAGGGTGAGGAGGAGACGCGGGGCACCGTCTCTTCAAACGAGGACCCAACACCACAGGATGTTTGGGAAAAAACTGTTCGCGTGGCACACGCAAGCCTCTTCAGGAGGCCAGCTGTCACGCAGGAGCCAGGGGACCCGACGAAAGCTTTTGGTCGTCCCCGAGGCACACAATTGCGGGCCCAATCGAGCGCTGGACGTCGGCCCTGCGGGGTGAGGAGTTCTGCCCGCAAGGCGGCACAAATCACGGGCTGGCAAGGGCTAGGTTTGAGGTTGCATCTGGTTTCAGGCACACGCTGGCATGAATCAGGGCTCCGTGGATCTGGCACGTGGGTGCCAGGTCCACGGATCGAGCAGAGTACCCCCCCCGACGGGGCGCGCCGATGTTGCACGGAAACCAGATCCGTTGCTGATCCACACGCATCAATCCATATGTGCGCTGCCCCGATAGATGCCGAGAGCAAGCTGAAACGCTTAGCGTCGCCGCTCGCCCTCTGGAGCACTTCCAAAAACGGCCTGCCTCAATTGTGCTCGCCGAGCCGTCTAAAAAATTCTTTCGCCTGGGGCAGCGTGTGGCGTCGCGCTAGCGCGAAGGTGGGCCCAGCCATGCACGAAGACAACGAGTGTCGAAGACGGCCTCTTGCCAATGACAACGCGCCCTTAAACCGATGCGCCTCCGAACATGCTCAGACCCCCTCGCGTCACTAAGTGAATCATGACTGGAGACTGTTTCAGATGTTCGGCCTCTGGGGGCCCTCGCAGGGAACCAGGAGTTGTCAGAAAACGACTCGGGATGAAACTCTGATCTCGGGAACTGGGTCGAGCTCTCATGGGGTCCACGTTGCAAATGAGCACAACGCCTGGAGTCTGCCATCCTGGCGTTCCTGTCTCCTGCAACGAATGTCTAGAGTCACACTGCACCCTGTCGCGCTGCACTGCAAGCCTGCAGCTCTGGATGCCTGATCCCTGCGAAGAGCCCCGCAGGCCTGGGTGACCGTGTAAGAGCAGATCCAAACCGCCAGCCCTTGGTCTTCACAAGATACAAGATTACCGTCGACTGTGACAATCTGCTCGAAGGAGTTGCCGATGTTGTTCGACTGCGCATCGCGCAGTGTCACCGTGAAACTGGCCTCGACACCGGCCGTGGCCTGGTAGATGCCCTCGCCCTCGATGTGAGTGTGGATCGCAGAAGTGGGCCCCGGCTTCACTGTGTGCGCGAAGGGGGAGCCCACGATATCCTGCGCAGAAGGCATCAAGACACCACAGCCACCAGGGCATGGCATATACGCCTGGGTCCTCGCATGGTGGACACGCCCTCCTGGCCGAGGCCACGGCTGTCCGTGTGTTGTGTGTGTCGTGTGTCGTGTGTTGTGTGTGTTGTGTGTGTTGTGTGTGTGCTGTGCGTTGTGTGTTGTGTGTGTGTTGTGTGTGTGTTGTGTGTTGTGTGTGGTGTGTGTGTGGTGTGTGTGTGGTGTGTGTGTGCGTGTGCGTGTGCGTGTGCGCGTGCGTGTGCGTGTGTGTTTGTGCTTGTGGTTGCGTTTGTGATTGTGCTTGTACTTGTGTATATGTGTGTTTGTGTTTGCGCTTGTGGGTTATTGTATGTGTTTGTGGTTGTGTTTGTGCCCGTGTTTGTGGTTGCGTTGGCGTTTGCGTTTGCGTTTGCGGTTGCGTTTGTGTGTAGGTGTGTGTGCGTGCGTGCGTGCATGCGTGCGTGCGTGCGTGTGCGTGTGTGCGTTTGTGTGTGTGTTTGTGTTTTGTTTGCGTGTGCGTGTGCGTGTGTGTTGAGTTGTGTGTTGTGTGTGTTGTGTGTGTCTGTCTGTGTGTGTGTCGGTGTGTGCTCTGTGTGTGCGTGTGTGTTTTGTCTGCTGTGTGTTGTGTATGTACACTATATTACCCCAGTGCGACCCTACCTAGAAGTTCGAGCCCCTAGGAAAGCAGCATTAGTTGCTATGCTATGTTATGCTATGCTATGCTATGCCATGCTATGCTGCGCTAATTATGCTATGCTACGCTATGCTATGCTATGCTGTGCTCTACTATGCTAAAGATCAGCGAAGCTAAGATGAAGGTAAGCTAAGCTAAGATAAACCTGAGCTAAGATGAAGCTAAGCAAAGCTAAGATGAAATAAGCTAAGCTAAGATGAGATAAGCAACGCTAAGCTAAGGGGACGTAACTGGGGGAACCGCGGGGCGGATCCTGGGAGAACCGCCCGGGCCGGTTCCCACTGCCCGGCCCCTTTAAGCAACGAGAGTAAGAACCCTTCTAGGCAGAGCCTAGATAGGGAATAAAGAGATTCGCAAGGCTCCCTGAGAGGTCACAAGTCCATCAATGAAGTGCACGGTGATGAATCCCCTTCTCACGAGGCCGACTGGTTTGCCAGAAGCTGTAATGGCAAGAGCGGCGAAAAGGGGGCGATATGCCTGCTCGCTGGGCCTCCAGCCTTGCTGCAGCATCGAAGGCGCTCAATTATTCCACGAGTTTGTTGGGAAGCTTCGGACAGCTTCGACGTGCATGTCGTTCGCCTCGGGTCGGATAGGTGTGCAATCGCCCGAAATCTGGAGATATTACGGTCCTGCAGACCAGGCATTCAGCAGACGAGTTAACAAAAAATCGAGCATCGCATCTGAGACCATGTTTCGCTCGTCACGGACTCGTCTGTAAGATAGCAGAGCCTTCGCCGAATGAAAAGCAGGTGGGTGGACGACACCGTCACTGGCACACTCGGGGCAAGCAAATTTCCGGGCAGGAGGGGGAGGAGGAGGGCAAATAGGGGGAACGCCCTGGTGCGCCCCGTCACCACACTCCGCATCAGCTCTTCCCGCAACATGGCCACTGTGCACATGACACTGGCCTTCGAGAAATGCACCGTCGGCAATCGATTCCAAATAGAAGAGATGATGCACGAGTGGGCTCCAAGAGGCTCCGCAACCTCTGATGGAATTCCCCCACGTGTCTGGGGCCTCCGCTGGCGAGGAGAGAAAACCTGAGATCTGGCGAGTACCCGACCTTGCAGCACTACCATATCAGAGAGGTTCAATGTGGTCCGAGGCATAGGCTCAACCTTTGGGCGAGCCTGCAGCAGCGTCAACAATTCCTGCGGGCCCGAAGCGAGAAGGCGATACGAATATAGCAAACGAGCACGCTGCAACAGGCAATCTACAGATGGAACAGAAATGGTGGCGCGTAGTTGAGCATCAATGTGGTCAACTTTGCCAAACCTCACCTCGACGAAAATGCAGCAGAGGAGCCTCATCATGACTGCATTGTGCCTACGAAGTGTATTGATAACTGGACGCTACACTATGCGCGTTGAAGAAAAGCCTCGTGCGCAAGAGCGAAGCCATGAGGTGGATCTTGACCCAATCATAAACGATCAGGGAAGAACAATCTTCACAGCGAGAGCGGAATAGGCTGACAACGTCGATTGCTCCTCATGCCTAGCATCCGACATGCAAGCGACATCCAGAGACAAATTCGTGCCCAAAGAGTCTGGCGGAGCTCCTGGGGACTTCAAAAGACCGCTGTCCGTCGTGACAATGCGATGCGACAACCTGCCGAGCCCAAGATCCCCGCAATCGAACCAAAGCCTCAGTCTTACCTTTGGACCAGTTGGTCTCGATATACAACGCCGAGAAAGAATCCACCAAGGCCTTCAAAGCCATGGGGATGGCGGCCTCGAGCTGCCGCGCACTTCTGCTGACGAGGGCGACGCACACGTCGTCCAAAAACGCACAATCCGATATGCTGGCATGGGCTGCAGGAGTGTCGGTGAGGCCCCCCCCCCCAGAACTCAAGAGTGCTGGGGCAGCGGAGGCGCAACACCAACCCAGCCTCTTTGAGCTGATCTTTCCGGGCGGAAAGTGCTTTTGAATAAACGGCGTTGAACATCATCGCCCCTGCCTTGCAGCCCTGGCGGCCGCCGAGCATGGGGCACACCACCTCGTCATGCGATCCAATGCAAAACCACGAGCTCTCGTGGAGGTTCCTGAGCAGAGGGATTCCTGTGCCATCGACGTTCCCTGCTCCAACAGAGGGCCGCGCCTAGAGACAAAACTCTTCGCGTGCTGGGAAACCTCCTGGGAAGTACCAAGCTCGTCAGATACCGAAGTCTAGTTTATAGTGTGCACATGTATGTAAATGTGTATGCACATGTGTGTTCGTGCATCTTTATATAAATATGCATGCACATATATACATACATAGATACATACATACATACATACATACATACATACATACATACATACATACATACATGCATGCATGCATGCATACATACATACATACATACATACAGAGATACACATGTATATATAGATATCATCACATATCTATATATACATATATAGACATACTGGAACCACACGCCCGCGCTTCGCGCGGGCTTAGGTTCTAGTCACGGCTGCACCACGTGTTGCTGCTCTCGTTTTCGCTCGTGTGATCATCGACAACGACGACGACGTCGACGACGACAGAGGCGTCGACGAGTGACGACGAAGACGACGACAACAATGACGACGACGATCACGACGACGACGACGACGACCGCCACCACCACGACGACGACGACGTCGACGACCCCTGGAGTGGCCCCGAGGTCTGGACAATTTCCATAGGCCCAGAGTTTCGTCCTAAATGTTTGACGGTCCCAGGGCCCGTTGGGGGCGTCAGGATGCCGAGAGTTGTCCGGAAGCTTCGGGATCGGTCAGAGTACCTCAGGGCGTCTGGGGAGAGGACTCTTGGGAGCCTCTTAGGGCCTCCTGGCGGCCCCGTGGGGCCCGCTTGGGTTTTTGTTTCGGGAGCTCTTGAAGGTTTCTTGGAGTCTCCGGGGTGCTTTTGGGGAGGATGGCTCGAAATATCGGGTGGGGACCCCTCGGGGCTGTGTGGGGAAGCTGTCCCGGGGCCCTCTGGGACGGTCTTGGGGGCCCCCTGGACAGCCGAGGGCCTCTCGTGAGCCGGCTTGGAGGCCTTTTGGAACTC